>CAEGAE010036507.1:0-40279 GCA_903067095.1 Girardinus metallicus
TATATATATATATATATGTATATATATGTATGTATATATATATATATATATATATATATATGAAAGTAAAATCTTTTTTGAAGGATTCCTGCTGACAAGTAACACTGAAGGTTAAGTGATAATGTGAAATGATATTATAGTTGTCATAATGATGGTACGGTTTTATTTTTTTATGTTTGTAGACATTGCATCTGGTGTAGTCCTGAAGTGTTTTGGGTCATTTATAATTTCTCCCTTGCAGTGTAATTTTATTTTTCTATTTTTTTTTCTCACCTGTTTTCCTGCAAAACCATGGAGCATTTTACAGCAAATTGTGTTCTTGTGTTTGATTATATGATTTGAATAGATGCATGTTAAAGCAACAGGCTGCAGAAAAATATTTTAAGCTAAATTAAGATGTAACACTGAGAGACAAAATATGTTTTGTGTTACCAGAGCATCATGCCACTTTCACTGAAAATCTAGTTAAAAATAAGGCCTAAGTCCACAGCATTCCTGTGGTTTAAAGTAATTTTATAAGATACTGGAGAAACTTCTGGAGTGACTGGAGTTTCTCTCGCTGTATTTCACCTTATTTTAGCAGTGCTGGTAATTATCTTTGAATTTTCCTTGTAAATAAAAGCTTTTAGGCCATTTTTGTTATGCATTTTTGTGTAAATACAATTTTACTGTAAGGCTGTGGTACTTTTACTCAAAGTTATATGGTGAGATTCTCATAAAACTGAAATGTAAATTAAATCTAAACGGCTCTAAATTTTTGGACTAAAAAGTCATCATTAGGCAGTATAAACATCCAAGTTTTTGTTATGTAAAATAAAATACCTAATATCTGCGTTTCTATAATATGTTGAACTGGAGCATTAACTGCTTAAATCTATTCAGAAAATATAAAATATTGTTCCCTAAACTTCAGTGCACTATATTAGACTTAAATCATCGCTCTAGGTCATGTAACATAAAAACCCCCGCTGCTTCGGGTTTCCGTATTTACATTTTCTTTTATTAGCCAGCTGAGCAAGTGAGGATAGCAAGAGGAGACATATGTCAACAGGAAGGCTGCGGCTCACATTAGAGAAACATGCGTTTCCCTGCTGAGCAGCCACACCGCACACTATCGAGTGAAGTAAGAGACGGGCAGGTGAACCTGCTGAATCCTGATGAGCCCTCACCCACTGAGGTCTGGGAGTGAAGCAGAAACAGGCACCTCTGCGCTACACACTGAGATAAAACGTTTAGCAACGCCACGGAGCAGCAGCTTTGTTCACTCTGCGGCGCAGAATGTGAAATATGTAAGATGTGGTTAGGGAAGGAGAGCAGATTCACTGTGTGCTTTCCAACGGACTCGTGAGGATGTTTTATTTTTCATTTCACATTAACAGCTGGGAGAACAAATATTTATTCAACTTAAAGGGGAAAGTATCACTAATATTTCTTATGGAAAAACTAAAGGCTTCAATGTAAATAGAAGTTATTTTATATTGGCAAAAGTAATTTTTTGCCATCAAAAATGAATTCTTAATTTCCTAACCAACATAAAACATTGTATAACGACGTGGCTTAAATTTTAAGTCTTTTAGTCACAATATGAAATATTTATTTTTTTAAACTAAATTTATTATTTTCCAAACCAGAATAGCAAAATTCTTTCCTGCTGTTACTAAAATAGTCTGTATATGGATTATTACAGCTATGTTAATACTATCTATAACATTTATTGGTAATAGCATTTTGACAAAGTCTAAAACACACAAATAAATAACAACAGAAAAACCCAAGTCTCACCAAAAGCAGAGTTCAGGCACAAAATATGCCTTCTGAAATGGACCGCAGCTCTCCATCCACTGATAATCTTGAGCGAACAGGTTGCATATTATTCCTGGATGCGCTTGGTTCTGCTAAACTGAAGTTTGTCTCATGTTGGACTCAACCAGCCCTTGATGGAAATTCGTGCAGCTTCTTCAGTGTTGCTATCTGCCTCTCAGCAAGACCAATTTCTCCCTTGTTTATGTTTATCCATTTGGGATTACAAATGAGGATTTAAAAATGCAGTAATGTGAAAGCTAACAATAAGCAGCTTTGTAGGAAGACCACTATAGAGTTCTGTCAGAGTTGACTGGGTGACAGTAAAGCAGAGGGAGCAGGGACGCAAAGCGTTGGTGCTAGGGTAGGAGATGCTGGGGCTTCAAAAATGTCTTGAAGAGAGACGGGGACGCCCATGTAGCACTCAGTAGGTCATTTCACAATCGTTGAACAACACATCATTTTGTCTTTTTTATTTTTTATATTATTTTTGATTAATTTCCCATTTTTACCGTCACTTTTGTCCCATACTTTGTCCACGTATGACTGTCTTCATTGAGCTATGATATATAAATAGACCTGTGGAAAGTTTTACACCTTTGACATTTACATTTATACAATGAGATCTTGGTGTTCCTTTGGAACTACTGTGCTTAGCAAATAATGGCTTTTGCCAAAAGACTTAAATGAGCAAAGGTCAGAAAAATTCAATCAGGACAGCTGAACCGATGGGAGATGTGATAAAAGAAGACTGACTGCTGGAATGAAACAGCAAAGTATTTGTCAAAACTTGCACACCTATATGCAAATAGATTTGTCTGTTTTTAAGTGCAGTTGTACATGATTTATATAAAATTATGCACATAAAACTATACTGTATTTTATTCAAAGCAATCTGGCAATTTAATAAGGTTGTGGACACTTTTGAGGGCCGTTGTAGGATACTGTAAACGATTTTTACTCTTTTGATTTGCTGTGATAGCATAATATTTTTGAACAATGTTTTCATTCAGCTTGAATTAAATACCAGCTCAAACCAGCCTATACAACTAATCCCTAGGCCGTAGACCAGGGGTGGGCAATCCTGGTCCTCGAGGGCCAGTGTCCTACAGCTCTCAGATCTCTCCCTGGTCCAACATATTTCAGTGAAATAGCTGAATCACCGCCTAAGTGCAGTCAACTTTTCCAGAGTCCTGCTAATGACCTTATTATTTGACTCAGGTGTGCTAAACATCTAAAAGTTGCAGGACATCGGCCTTCAAGGCCTGAAGCCCACCCCTGCCCTAGACAATGTAGAGATGATAATACATTAAAACTATGGGTCATGTACTGTAGCAATTAGTCATTCTTATTCTCAGAATCCCAAAAATGATCATTAATTTGTAAACTGAGTGATTATATTGAAATATATAGTAATTCCACTATTATAAGGCTTTATAATATTAACAGCATGAAGCGAAGTTACTAAGTAAGTTGAGAATGAACGTATTGCTCGCTATTTAAAGTTGAATGAAATGCCCCTCTCTCTCTGAAAGGTAAGCACAGAGCTTTGTGGATAAATTGGATTCAAAATATCTGACTATCTGAAAGAGAGAGAAGACATTAATTCATAGGAATGAAGGTGTTTTGATGCTAAAAAAAAGTCTCACTTTTGACCCAGGTCTTGTTTCTTTCTTCTATAGAGGAAGCAAAACACCTCATTTTCCAAAGTTCTAATGGAAATTACTTTTGAAAATTAAGTGAGAATAAAGCAGCAACAATCTGCAATTCAGCACCAAAAACAGTGCAGTGTTTTTTTTCTGCTCCCATAAAAAAAGCTTAGCTTCTATATGTCAAGATAAAAATGTTGACAACCATGCGCAGAATCGAAAGAAATTCCCACTCTGTGTTTGTTATATGTTACTCGCTGCATCAGAATTTTGTTCCTCGTGCTGCAACACATCTCAGGAGCTGAAGGACGACATTTAAGCACTTCCCTCATACAAATCCTTTTATCTCTGCTCCACAACAACTGCCCAGGTCTCGGAGAAGCACTTAAGAGTGCTGCCCGGAAATGGACTGTCCCCAGTCTTAATCCGGAGAGGAGAAGGGGTTCACGGTGGGAGAGCCACCAGAGACTGAGACCAGGATATGCAGGATATCCTCTGCAATGAAGGGGTCTCCTCCTAAATATTGTTGACTTGTTGCTGCCTCTTTGAGATTTCAGAGCGTTTAGACGCTTAAGAGCTTAAGGGCCAAACCAGAAATTGGGTTAATTGAGATTAGACGATTCTGTTGTCGGTGTAAAAGGACCACCGCCTTATTTTTCCAGAGCTACCTGAGTCGTATCGTGTACTACGTTACACTCAGAGGCATGCTTTGATAGATTGAGCTACACGAAAGACATACGAGAGACATTAGCTCACATACATGCAGTTGTAGGTGTAAATGCAGCTGGTCATTAAGATGATCACATTATGCTGCACTTAGGACAGCACTGCAGTTATAAAAGGAGCAGAGAAATTAGTGTTGCTTACTCTGTGCACAGACGGCATTGGTAATACGATCATGAAATAGGTGCGTAATCACATCCCCCCCGATGATTTATGACCGCAGTTGTGTTCAGTTATAATTTATCTGTATAATATCACTTATGGTGGACAGATCACATTCTACTCAGTTCAGTTTATTTATTTATTTTTTTCTGGGACTGGTGAGAAGTTGTGGTAAAGTTGAGTCAACGGCCAGTCCACATATCAGATGAAAATAAAAAATCTTATTTTATTCAAATGTAATCTTCTTAAGCATTAAGCATCAAATTTGCTTTTATATGTGTGTGAAACAATGGTTAGTCTTTTATAATTTAAGTTGATCGCAGCGAGAAACAACGCATCCGAGTGTTGACAGCCAAATGGAGGCAGGAGAGAAGAAATGACAGGTAAATGGAGGAAAACAGGCTTTATCACTCAAGTGAATTAGGCAGGTCCTTTCTGGCTGCGGGGATGAAATGTTTGTGGAGTTTTTACTTTGTAAGAGCTTGACTGAAAGGCCATTTGGGAAGGCCTTTCAGTCAGCCACAGAGATGCTCCCCTGCTGCGTGCAGGCTGGCATGCCTTACGAGGCGTCTCTGACGTCCAGACACAAGAGCAGGGGCAAACATTAAACCTAAACCTTGTTAGGTTTAATGATGAGCGCATCGGAGAAACTTTAATTGCTTTCTTCGGCAGCAACCTCTGACGCTGTATTGTTATGTAACAGGGGGTTTTTAATGACAGAAGACTGTTAGAAGCATATCAGGTATGACATTCGCACAGTAAGGTGGCAATGTGTAAAAAAAAAACAAACACAAAAAAAAAACCATGGTTTCAATGCATTAGAACATCAAAACAAACATTTTAAATAATTGTGTAAAATAATTAATCATTTTTGAACAGTTATTCCAATTTATGCCTGATCCAACCTGAAATTTGTAGGCAGCAGTGAAGCCATTTTCAGTTTGGAGAATCATTTGAGAATTATCAGAAAGTCAAATCAGCAGCACCGTCACCTGTGTTGCATTTGATTAAATGTAAAGCTGCAAAAAAAAAAATCCATGTATGAAAAAACAGTTTAGTCAAATTCTGTTTATTATTTTTACATAGCAACACTTTTGCATCAGCTCTTTATTTGCCATTGATTGTTTTTAAAGACCAAGATTTTTCATCCATTGCTATATCTTTTGTGTGCAACACTGCAATACAAACTTTTCTTCATAATTCTGTCTGCACCTAGTTGTGCAGCTGGTCATATTTTTAATTTTTGGAAGTCAGGTGTAGCACAACAATCCCCCTGACCAGAAATTTTCATTTAAACCAGGGTTTTTTTTGTGTGTTGTTCTTGTTGTTGATGTCTTGGGATTTCTCTGTTTGTGGTTTCACCTGTGGGCTCCTTTAGCTGTTATGTACTTGGTGTTACCTGCACAGAGACAGTTTTATGGCAGGCTTTATTAGCTTGAGCAATTAAAGGGAATGAAAAAAATATATATCTGGGCACCAAACAATTATCTACAGACGGACTGGCTCTTTGGGCAGCAATAGATGATGAAATTAATGATACAGTCAGTGGGAGAAGCAAACATATCGGGAAGTATGCCTTAAGACAGACGAAACTGATGCAGAAAGGCCCTTAAAGTAAAAATCCACAATACTGCATCAACTGGGAAGGAAAAAAAAAACCTTTACAGGCAGTAGAACCTCCACCAAAGATAAGACTTTCAACTCATTGTCACTCAAACTCTATTAATTTAAATCTGAACGTCAGTATTAATTGTTTGGTAAGTTGCACTGAAAAAGACCAAACATCACACCACGATGGGTAAAGTTTAGCGAAAACCAAACAAGAGAAGCACAGAAACAGGACTAGGTCAAAGGTCAGCAAACAGGAGCTTCTAAAAGCTACTAGAAGAGGAGGCTGGATTAGGCCTGACTTTGGTATATTAGAGCCGGGTAAAAATAAATCCGTTGGTGAAAATAGTCGTGTAATTCTTGTGGAAATCAAATGGTCTCCCAGAGTAGCAATTTGCTACAATCTCTATTTTTTTATTTATTTATTTTTGTTATGATTTATGGCTAAAATTCTGAGTGTTTTCTTATTCTTAAATTTGGTTTCAAAATATAATTTTCTTTACAGGGAAAAGAGGCTCTTTATATATTTGTAAAAAAGAAAAGAGGAAAAGGAAAACACATTTTCCTTTTTCAGTCCATTTTCATTTGCCTTTATACATAAGCCTTTTTATTATCAGTATTATGTTTTGCTTTCAGTGGCCTTAATGTGCCGTCCAAATGTAAAATGCATTTTTAAACAATAATCGTAATGTAAACTATCACACCTATTGCTTTCATACTAATAGAATCAGAGCAGTTCTTTTAGGCTTTATTTCCATTTGTATTGTAGGTTTCAGTGACATAAGTACATTGGCTAAATTTACATTCTTTAGAGCAAATAACATTTCAAATGCTTTGATTGTGAATTAATGAGAACTGTCAAGATGATGGTGTGACTCATGATTGGTGGAAATGCATCATTTTAGTACAAGCAAGAACAAAAGTTTACTTTAGTGATGACAATTGATCAATCAATTGGGCTTAATCCTGTTTTTTCTTTTTAAGGTCGTCATAGGCTAAACAGCAGTCAGACTTTCTTTAAGACATTGTAGAAAGAGAGAGAAAGGGAGTGGGTGTGTCAAACAGAATAAAACTTACCCAGAAACTTAATTCAGATGAAATCTGAACACAAATCCATGGGAATAACAAGGATGGTGAAACAGGAGAGGAGCTAATGGAACAAGATGGACAATGTGTATAGAAGACCTGACAAAAGGAGAGGGAAAGACCAGGTTTCCCACACAAAGGCCGACTTGATGATGATTCACACAACTAAACTAAGAAGACGTAATCCAGACAGGGTTCCTTACACTTTTGAGACAATACATGTTTAGAAGGCAGGCATGTAGAGTCTAGCCCATCTAATGTCACCATAAAAGTGAAAAATACTCTTGAAATGAAATTATCGTCAGATAACTTTGTAATCAAGACTCCTGGCAAACACTCGCTTTACTAGTTTGTCAATGTTTTGACTCTTGGCTAGAGTGATGAAGTCTGGATCATGACAGGAAGGACAGCATCCTTCATGCAAGTGACTGAAATGAGCTATCCCTGTAGGATGGCTATACCGGAGAAGTGACGGTGCTCCTTTCCATGTGACGGAGTCATCTAAGGTGGTTCGGGTAGATCATGTCTCTTTGGAGGTTTTCTGGACAGGTCCTACTCAGAGGAGACCCAACAATCCTGAACTCATTGATGGACCACATGTCCCAACTGGCCTGGGAGAAACTTTGAATCCTCTAGAAGGAACTGAAGTGTGAGGTCTGGGTTTCCTGTCTTTGCAGCAGAAGAAAATGAAAGAATGGGTAATTTTGTGAGGACCATCTGTACATTGTACTGCTAAAAGCCAAATATCTTTTTACTTTCTCCTTTGTCTGCCTGCTAAGAGATTAAAAGGATAGTTCATTACTTTAAAAAAAAAAAAAGTTCTAATAAAATATTAGAAAGACAGAATATCTTACCTGCTGTAAAAAAACAACATTTTACCATCTTTATGAAATTATTAAATATAACTCTATATTGGTGGGTCCAGAAATATTTTTATTGGCATTTTTTGAAAAACCAAATAACACAGATTGTGTTTTCACAAATTGAGTAAAACGTTTTACAAACAACAAACAGTGTTTTAAAGATTTTAATAGTTTAAAACAACTGGTGTCTGTGCTTAATCAGCCCATATGTTGCAGTATTTGTGCGTGTTCTCCCAAATATGCATTTTCTAGTATTTTCATACTTAGAATAAAGCTTTCATCAAACCAAAACTGTGGTTTTAAGAAATCCCTGTTCAGTGTACAGTAGATGTATCCAGCTCAGCTTTGAATAGTCTAAGTATATCCAGATTTTCAACTGGACAATCAAATGTACACCAGACTCTAACACTCACTTTAATTTCATGCCGATAAGAAGCTGTGGAGCAGATATTAGCATCATTAGCTACAGATGTTATTGTCGCTAACTAACTGTTACCCTATTGCGTCGTCTCATAGACTGTTTGAATCTTGTCTGTGAATACGCCACCTTTTCCCCCCTCTGAGTATAAAAAAATACTTGCAGATTATACTTTCACACAAAGGACTGGGAAATTCACGATGAATGTTTAACTTTATAGAAATCTTTTAATGGACAGTTAGGATGTGGAAATTTAGAAATAGTCCAAATGGGAAACTTTTGGTTTTGATGAATATGAATGAGAATTTATTGGAATAAACTAGAATCATGTTCATCATTGTAACACATACAAACATAAAAATAAACATGTTTTCATAGGCAGACAGCCAGGAGCTACTTCCAGTACCATATCTAGTGTATTTACACAATATAGAAACTAACCACATTTTATGTCCCTTTGCTCAGTTGTGTTGCAACAACATACTTGTGTTCTGGGACACAAAATGTGGTTCCAGCAGTCCAGGCTTCTACAAATCATCTGATCATGTGATGGATGAATGCACAGTGCATGTAGGGGCTGCAGCTTCAGCTCCTCTAGAGTAAGTGGTATGCTATATGCGTGTTATTAAGAAATATCATAGCTATACTATTTTCTTCCTACTTTATTTTCAAATGAAGTAGGAAGAAACATCCACAAATTTTCAACAATGTCCTTAATATATTATTTTAAAATGTTGAACGCTTCTTCAATGCTTTTGTAATTGAGTGCTGTTGGCAAGTACAATGAATTTCTTTATTAGCCAAGTCCTTCAACACAGTAGGCCTATAACTCACAGAAAATCTAATTTTCTTTTTCAAGAATATAAGTCTCAAACACGGCATCAAGCTCAAACACTCTCTCTTTATATCTGAATCTCAAAATAGTGGGTTAGACTACTTGTCGTCGACATCACATATCTAAAAGTCAAAACTGTCCTTTTAAAATTCCTTCGACAGCCCAATTTCTGGCTATTTTCAGGTGTGGATGCAGTAAATATTAGCTTTTCAAATAAAAACGACCACCCTCAGATATTTAAAGCCACAAATCAAATTTTTTCATTTTTTTTTTTTCTTGGCAGACTGTTTTAAACCAGCTGCAGGCAGCTTCAACAAACCTTAAATAACATCAACCTGAGCCTGTATCTTCTGCCACAGCTAAATTTCAGATTTTTCTAAAGAAGCTAAGAGAATGCGCTGAGTCCATGCTTGAATCCAAACAAACTGGATGTTATAGCAGACACCTGATTCCTCCCTGGTTATGAAGCAGCTCATATGAGTTCAGCACTAACAGCTGATGTCTGCAGAGGGCCCTGAAGGCTGTAGGGAGTGAACAGCAGATGTGGCAGGATGGCATGTGGTGTAAGCCGCTCCCTACGCCGGAGACACATGGAAAGACAGAAAGCGGTGGACCTCTGGTCAGCCGGTGGCCACAAATATGCTGAAAATGAGACATTAAAGGATTGTTAGGAGGTGCTGTAATATTTTCCACAACATGCCCCTTCAGAGAGCTTTCGCCTGCATGTGAGAGTGACAGGCAAGCAAGTCAATCTTATAAAAAAAAAAAAAAAGAAGCAAGGTCACTATTTGAAGTAAGCACAGCTAAAGATGCCAGAGTAATTTGGTTTTATGGGGAAAAACTTCATTTTAAGTCCCACAAAAGAGGATAGAAAAAGTTGCAAAGGATGCTGCAGTGTGTGGCATTGTGTTGTCTTGTTCTGCATCAAGATTACAGGCGGCATAATTGTTTGGCAGAAACACAATAGAGGACTGGGCCTTGGACATTGCAGGATATTCACACAGACAACGCTGAATGAAAGGAGCTTTTAGTTTCCATCGGAGGCAGCTCAGGGATGCCAGCCTTTGGGCTGTTCAGAGGTTTCAACTTGGCCATAAACACTTTTTAGCAATTGGCAGCTTTATACTTGCCATGTGGTTGTTTACTACGTCGGAATAGGTGATGTGTTTTGCCCGTGTTTGGATATTGGCTGCCAAAAGAGCTCTTTCATCAAGCCTCTTGCTTTAAACCTCCATCAGTGACAGAAAGCCTGCAGGTCGCAGTGTAGTGCGATCCTCTGGGAAATGTTGGCTTGTTTGTTTTGGTTTCCTTGATTTTTTTGTTGCTGTTTATCTCTGAGTAAAACACACACTTGACCGACATCACTGTTGCAATTTTAAGGTTTGCGATAGTCAATGCACAGCCAGATTAACTTCCTGTTCCAGAGAAAAGTTTACCCTGACTTACCAAACCTACCAAGGCACAGAGGTAATACTTTTTTGGGTTTTAATGATTTGATGGAGAGTTTTATTTTTAAGGGTTGAAAGATGATATAATTTATAGCATCAGTCATTTTCAAAACCAAGAATTAGGTGCACAAATTTGAATGTATGGTGGATTTTCTTTAATTCAGACTCTAATTCAAGATACTTAACCCTAATCGGAAATTTGTGGACAATTTCTGACCAATTTTTGCTAAATTTGACCTATTTGACCAATCTGATCCGACGTCAAGCCACTATGTGTGAGAAAAATTTATTTAAAATTGGGTTTTAATCATTCAAGACAGTTGAAACTGACATTTTAAACTTACTTTTCTTTCTTTTTTTAGTGTTCAATGTGATTAGTGCAGTTAGTATGGCCAACATTATTGTGGCCATGTGTCTGCAAGTAAAGGAAGATCTCTCTCTGAAAGGAAGCCAACATTTCCAAATCAGGCATCACCCTCATACAATAGAAAATACATTTTACTTTGAAATAGTTTTTTGTATATTTGTGTACATTTAAACATAACTGATTCTGAAAACTTTGAGTTTTACTCTCAGTAACAGCGTACTGAAAGAGTTGTTGTTATTATGACTCGGTAACAGTTACGTTTGATGTGCCCTGATCAGAAAAAGATTAAACTTTTCTAAAAGTGTAATGTAAATGAACTCGACTTTTAAAACAGTATCCCCAAATTTTCAAAAAGTGTTGAGGTCTGAGCTTTAGCAAAATCATTTAAGAAGCTTAATTTTCACCTTTTTAAACTGTTTTAAATTTGGTTTTGATTTGTGTTCGGGAAAACTGGCTACTAGTTTCTGTCTAGCACCTGCACTGGCGGTGAAACAGTCCCATAGCATGATGCTACCACCACCATGCTTGACAGTTGGTACAGATGTGACTCTTCAAGCCATCCTTTCACCATTGTGATCTTTGAATGACATGTACATACATATAATTTATTATTAAATGAAAAAAATGACTTCAGGAGACTTTCCCAACTTGTTGTTAAACTCCTCGCTAACTTAAAAGACATAAAACTTAAATATATTTACATCTGTATGAATAAATCTGACAGGAACCTGGAAGGAAACGTTGCGGGTGGTCCAGGTGTCTTTTGCTTTTTAACCTAATATTAGTGGCGGCGTATGCATAGCTTTGAACGTGTATGTGTAATTAAGCTTTTATGTGGATTAGGGAAAATTTAAAAGAGATTAAAATGTATGCGTCCAATTCCTGTATTCCACCCTGGGAAAAAAATACAGTTCAAAGAAATTATTAAAAGCCTCAAAATTAGAGGACAGTGATAATCATGAGATTTAAAAAGTTGATCTACGATTCGTCCATAAGCTTATACTTTACTTTATGTAAGCTTGTTTAAAATTATGTTTGTTGTATTTTATAAAGTTTGGTTTTTATACAATATGCTCTGTTGTTTTACTGAAAGTTTGGATGGATGTCTAAAGAGTTTGTTCCTTCTGTTTCTGCCCTTGAGTGACGCAATTAGTAAGAAACGTGTCTTTCTGTCCAGCTGCCAACGGGATTCTGTTCACTCGCTGCAAGAAGACAAATCCAGAGCCAAGGTTTTTTTGCGCTTTTGCTTTTTGAAAAAATACAAAATTTGCATCTGTGTCTGCGCATGCATGTGTTGCCCCTCTCTGGTGAAAATTCCTCCATTTCATTCATTTCAGTCTCTCCTCCAGTTATACTTTTGAGGTAAATGCTTGATATGCTTTTTAAAAATGTCTTTTCAGAGTAAGTTAGCTCCGCGGTCAGGGCAGTGCTGCACCGCACTCTCTCACGTTAATGCTGTTGTTAACAGCTTGTGGGCACTGGTGGTTTGTGTGGCTTTGCTCTTTGAGCTGAAAGACTCACTGAAGGCAGAGAGACAGCGTGGAAACCCTGGAGCCCAAAATGAGCAGAGTGGGACCAGGCTCCTAAATATTCTGATTAAGTTGTTAAAAACTTAGACCTCATCATATTTGAAACTCAGGTATCAGCATCTTTGCCGTTTAAATCAACTAAACTGAAGGAAATAAATCAAATTTCTGTTGACTTGTTTATGACTGAGGTTGGATTTTGTATCTCTTATTCTTGATTATTAATTCAAAGCCAAAAACAGCTCTGATTAGGTCACTGAGGATGCAGACAACCCTTCATTTTACTCTAAACAGTCGTTTGATAGTAATGCTAGTAACCACCCCCAATATTTTGGGAGTGGTTCTATGTGTCACTGTCAGAAGGATTCATATAAATATTTTTATGACTGAAATACAGAGAAAATAACAACCTTAAATCAGTTGCAAAATCTATTAATATATTATTACCAAGGATGATGGTAATAATAATAATAACAACAACAATAATAATAATAATAATAATAATAATAATTAATAATATAATCATATTAAAGAAAACACCATAGTAGTGATTCTTTCATTCACTTCAAGCCCTCCCTCTATTGAACAAAGGATTTCATATTTACCTGAATAAGCTGGAGATTTGCCATATTTTAAAACCATCGACAATTTTACAGGGGCTAAAAAAAGCATGTTGTAACATACTGATTTTTACTTGAAAAAAATTGTTTATGGAATATTAGCTTGCTTAAACAAATCTTATGGAGAATAAACACAACTGATTAAACTCCTGAAATTTTGTTCTGGGTTTTGGTTTTGTTGTCCCATCCTAAAATGATCAATTGTCCCCTTCTTCCCACTCTGTACAAAACTTTCTGGAGATACTCTTGCTCTTTATTAAAATTTATTAGAAATTCATTAATGAATGAATGAATGAAGATGTCTAATAAGTAGGTTTCCTCGTGTTCTTCGGATGATATTATCAGAAATGACTGACCGTAGCCACACTGTTTCCCTCAGCAGGTCTTGACTGGCGATATTGAACGTTGGGTCTTCTTCCCATTGGTGAATAATGTGTACATCTAGTATGAAATAAGGTCTGATTGTGAATTTCTAGCTTTCCTCCTCAGTTGCTGTTACGATAAACCTGTTTTTAAATAAACTATACATAGAGTGGCAGCTGGCTTTACTGTTAACAGATGACTGTAAATGTGTGTGAGTTTGTGGTTCAGGTCATTTAAATCCACTCCATCTGTGTCTCTCATCTCTGCAGGAGTCGGAAGATCCAGATCCGGAACATTCCCCCTCATCTGCAGTGGGAGGTCGGTTGTTTTCTATCTCTATTGGTGTGTGTGTGTGTGTCAGTGTGTGAGAGACGGTGATGCCCAGTTGAACAGCAACAGGCGGCACATAAACCAGTTTCCTGACAATGAGTCACCAGCCTTTGTAGTTTGGGCCGAAGTGTTTGTGAGCACGCGTTTCGGTCAGTATTTGTTACCGTGGCGATGACATTGTGTCGTTGTGTCAACATCTGTGTCCCCGCGGGGGTCCAAGTTCTCTGTGTTCATATCTCTGCGTTATCTACAGAGAAACTCAAAACATTTTAATGAATTTAAAAAGTATTTTTAAGAATTTAAGAGAAAAATGTTTTGTGTTTAATAGATCGATGCAAGGTGCAAGACTGGGCTTTCCTAAAGCTCAACTAAACTGGTAGAATCAAACCAAACTTTTATTTTCATTGGTTATTTTTGATCAATTATTTATTCTTGCCCTTTAATTTATCCGCATTTTTACTGTATGTTGTCCAAAAAGTAATCTTATTAACATTTTATTGGTATTTTTTAACATAACAGAAAATCATAACATAATCCCACTGCTGCTTAAATATTTTAGCATCTTGACTTCTTACAATCCTTCAAAGCAATGGCTATTTTTGAATACTTTTCAACATAAATCAGTGTTAGGTCTACATGTAGGCCTAATTTACACCTGTATAAGAACAATATTTAAACTATTTGTCCTAAAAGTAATCTAAGCTTAGAAATTCATAAAAAAGGCACAATAGTCTGTGACTTATGGAAAAATTCACATCTTCATTTAATCCAGGATGAATAGATTTCATCTAGCTTTTTCATTATGACAGAAATTTTCACTGAAAGGATTGTATGATTTGCTTCATGAGAGCTGAAAATTGTGAAAATAGAGGCAAACATAATGACTTATGTACATCTGTTTGAACTGTTCTCTGTATTGGAACCAAATAGCATTTAGTTTTGCCAAAGAGCCGCTTTTTCAACATCAACAGAGACAAACGTTTCATTTTGTTTTCATAAATATAAAACTGTCATTTGCAAAGCAGAAATCCTAATTTCCGACCAGATGTACACTCTCTTATCTAGCCGCGGCATATCTGCAACTCAGTTGCTCAGAGATGACTCAATGCTGACATAATGTCTCCAAGGCAGATGAGAAATGATTGTTCAATTTTTGGTTGTTTGTAAAAAAAAAAAGAAAACTTAGAAGAAATGACAAGATACACGAAAAGCCCTCAGCTTGCATATTGTCTGAGCACACTACCATGTGAATGTGTAGCTAATCAATACGCTTATCTGACTTCAGTCATGGACAAAAGAGGTCTACATTTTGATTTTTGATAAGCATCTAAAAACACATAGAAAAACTTTAACTTTTGGAATAAATGTAGCCAAATTTTAGCTTACGTAGATAAAGGTGCATTTAGACAATGTTTAGATGTATTGTAAACAGATAATTTTATCAATTAAATTTGTGTATTGCTTTATATGTAGATTAAATATGTAGATTAAAGCAGAAATATGAAACAAAAACAAGTCTAAGTTATTGATCAGAACAAAGGCCTACTGGTCTTCTGCTCTTTACAAAACACTGAAGCTATTTCAACTTGGTATTAGCTGATTATTTATTAGCTATGCTTTTATTAAGCCAGGAAATAGAATATTAGATTTCTTTCCGTTTGCTTGTCAGCAGCGCACAGGATCTGTTGCATCACTGCATTGTTGTCCATTTATCTGGAAAAACCTGCAGTCATTTTGGTCTCATTCTGGCATCTCATCTCATTTGATGGACCATTTTAAAAGTTTATTTTCCCTTGTCATTTTTTGAAACCTAAGTAGACCTTTCCTGGTACATTTCTGCATACAGCACCTCAACACTGTTTGAAGAGTTAAACTACAGCTAACCTGGTTGTTGTTTTTTCTTTCCCGACAATTACGTTAATCGCCTTTTTTAATCTCTGGCCTGTTTATTCTAACTTTGACCAATATATTTCTATTTTCTGGTTGAATTTTGTGTTTGTCTGTATTCATTGTAAAACTGTCAATTAAAAGCATACATATTCTCCAAAACTGCATTGGTATGTAGAGCTTTATCTGTTGCTGCAAAAGCAAAATTAAAAGGCTTCAGATATTTAGACAAAGGTATTCATCTGAAAAATAAAACTAGAAACGCAGAACACCTCAAAAACAAAAAAACATGAACCTTTGTTTCTTTTTCTGCAAGCACTTAATTTAAAACACATTTTAAGAGTGTTCAACATGTTTGAGAATTTTCTAAAATAATTAAAAACTATTTTTTTGAATTGTCTACATTATGCATCCATCCCATACTTATATACTTTACTTGGTTAAGTATATAATAGTCCTAATTGGTGGAAAAATGAGTAGTTATTACAAAAAGTACAAAAAGTAATGGACTCACCGTAACTAACTGTAAATTATACACCTTCCAGCTCAATATTTATGCAAAATACATAACAGGGGCCATGTTTCTTTTTTGTAGACTTTTACTTTTTCACTTTATCTGCCTGGTTTCATTTTAAATATTTTACAGTGTGGTAAACAAATAAATAAAATCTACCATCTATAAGTGATTCTATTAACAACTAATACAGTTTTGAAAATCTAAAGTGCCACTCACCAAATCAGCCTATCAATCTAAGAACGTTCGGTGCATCCTTAATTTGACAAAAGACGTTTGACTCAAACTTAAATCCAGTCTTTTAAAAGCAAAGGAAAACAATCCTCTGCAGAAGTTGAACACCAAATAGAAATATGTCTAAACGCTATTTTGGGATAGACACAGGAGAGCGTGACTGTAACAACCTGTCTCATTAGAACAAGACTGTACTGCATATCTTTATGGTGAACGGTATAGTTCCTGTGGAAAGCATGCAAGTTTTTAAAGTTAATTAGCATTTTATAAAAAGTTATAGACTAATTTCCCCAAACGATGTTTGCTAAATTGGTCAAAAATTGGGTAGCTGAACCAAGTTTCAGACACTAGTGTGTTTTTTTATTTTATTTTTTTGTCTTTTGATTAGAAAATGGGTGCATGTTTAACTTTGAACAGCAGAGTAAATCAACACGCTGTTAGTACTGATTAAATGATTGCGTTAATTATAAAAAATCAGTAACAACAGAAAAATACATTAGTGTAGAAAAAACATTCATATGTAAATTACATGAAAACAACTTTCCAGAGGGTTCACAACTCCAATATCGAGGGAAACTAATGAGGGGAAAAAAAAGCTGAAGAGTGCTTGTAAGGGCCGTAAAACATACTCGCTAAAGTTTCTCTACATCAATAATGTATTTGTCCTTCCAGTGGAGGGAAACTTAAATTTTCTCCCGCATTCAAAGAAATTTTGTTAATTAAAAATGAACCATACACTTTCCATTCCTGCTTTTACTTGCTTGAAGAAATTATCTCCATTCATTATTTAGTAAAGAGTTCAGGCAACTCAACTCAAGGTGAACAAACATATCGTGGTATAAAATGTCAGAATGATGCATTATTCTATGAATAATTTCACTTCAGGTTGTATTGCTGTTGAAACAATATCATGGCAACATCTGTGATGGACCTCAACGACCTCTCGCAGTGTTAACTTAGAGCTGCGGTTTAAAACATGTTTTACAATGGATTATAAAACATTTTTTGTCAACATGCAAGTTTGTTTCCAGAATTTCTACACAATCAGAAGCAGTATAGTCATCCTTCACAGATGAGACATGATTTATTTAAAAGAGGGTTAGGTTAAGAGTTAATTCCCAGGTCTGGATTTGGTTAGAATTTTCTTCATAAAAAGTTAGAAATTGTTCTGCTTATGGATTAAAATTATGATCATCATTATTCTGATGTTTTTGTCTTGTAAAAATGTGCTTTTGTCTATGAGAAAACATGAGGTGATGTCTGGCACGTGTCGCCCCCAAGAAAGGCAGGAATCACTCCGGCAACCAACCTGAAGAATTCAATTTGGATTATTACTTACTATTTAGTAGCATACCTTAATGCACAACTATCTTCTGGAATTAACCCAATGATGACAAAAATAAAAGCTCAAATACTTTCTGCAAAATATTAGCTTCATTCTTTACTTTTTTTTCTTGCATGACAAAATTCAGACATTTTTTTTTAAAGTAACTTTACTTTTTTATTGTTTAATTATCATCAAGTGTGTTTTACAGATTCCTAATACACTTTAAAATGTAAAGCTGATGTATTTTATGTTTAATTCATCAACAAAACTTTATTATAACCCAGGATGCTGTGCTCTAATTAGTGGGAACCATTGTAATATCTTTAAGAATTTATTCTACCATTTGATAATGGACATTGTCGTTTCAAAATTGCCCCCGATAAACTCTGTTCTGTCCTGCTCTGTGTATTTATGCCTCTAACCTGAACTCTGCTCTCTCCCCTCAGGTTTTGGATGGCCTTCTTGCTCAGTATGGTACTGTAGAAAACGTGGAGCAAGGTACAGAACCCAACTCCTTGATCCTCACACGTTTTGTATTCACTTCATCCTTCTCCAACTGTTTGATACATGTGTGTCTTTTTAGTGACACACACAAAAACTCCCAGACCCCCCAGTGAGTCATGACCCCCCCGCATGACTCTGCTTCCTCATTATCATCACCGCACACATCCATTATCTAAACATAACCTATTTCTGCATATGATTCAGTCTTTATCATCTTGACTGTCTCTGTGCGTTAATGTTTGAGCCAGAGACAGGATGAGTCTCTAAATAATAAAAGTATGCCACCCCTGGGCCTGTTAGCGTACGGATTGAAGTGGGCAGACATGGAGTAAATCCAGGAATAATGCGCCTGTGTATTTGAGTTTTGCATCTCTTTTGGGATGCAGCATTGTGGTAACGGGGGAAGGCACAGCAGGCGCCTGTGGTGAAGCTTCTGAACTCGCTCATGGTGTGTGTGGATGATTTTGCTGTCTGTACATGAGCAGGCATGCAGGGGGGCAAGTAGACACCTAAAAATGCAAGCTTGAGAAAAAAGAAAAATTCTTGGCACACACTTACTTACTGAAGGATTCTTTGTGTGCTAAAATAGCCAGGATGAGCTACCTCCCACTGTTGTGATGACAGGTGCTGAAAGGGAACCCAGCAGAGAAATTATTGTATGCCTAAAGTCTTTAAAACAGTTTGCCTCATTCTCTACCAAACACCACCAGGGAATTTCCTCCTCCGGTTGTCTCTTCAAACATCACCGGTTACTCTGAATTACCAACAGAGCCACCTCGTCTTCTCATTGTTCCGGCTTTCCCGCCTTATGTCACTTCTCCCTGCTTCACTTCCTGCACTCTGGTTACCATTTTTTTTAGAGCAGTCCCATATATGTGTGCAGTGGCGGGACAGAGCTGGCTGTGAGGGTGAACACAGTGCCAGACTCTGTCCATGTATCCTCTCTCTGCCAGCTAGGCACCATCACTGGATTTAACCCTTCCCAGCTCAACTTTGACTGACTCACAATGTTTTTGGCTGTAAAATGATGTCAGCTCTCTACTTTCAGCGTTTTATGTAAGCTTTAGAAATTGGCATAACAATTACAGAGATTTGAAGAGATCATTTTAACATTGAGGGGATTTGTCAGTGTGACCTGGTAGCTCTTGTGTGTTGTGTTTGCTAATCAGAGTAACGTTGGTTATTTGAGTTTCCGACTCGGTTGGCACTGGGCTGGAAATGGGCCAGGATTTATCACCAGCTGTCAAATGTTACAAAAGACTGAATGATAAGTGCACGGCATAAAAGAATACCAAACATAAATCTCAAAGAAAAAATGTGATTGCTTTTGGAGTACAAACATCTGGACTCCCTTTTAATTTTTTAATCAGATCCAGTTCAATAATTCTTTAGACTTTTTAAAGGTTTAAACTTTTTATTTGGTATTTGGCAGCTTCAGTCGAGTATTCAAATTTTTTTGTTGACATCGTTACATCTCACCCATGAATGGGTCAGCTGTAAAAAGCCTCCTAAATTCAGGTGATAAGACGGGTTGTATTGGCACATAGCTGACAACGTTTCAAGAACCAATTTTAAGCATTATGTTTGGCATTCTTTTACCAGCAGCCATAGAAAAAGACACCACACAATAAGTTGTGACTCGTTTAGTCAAATCTGAAAAATACCAAAAATAACACAATTTCCCACATAGTCAAATTACATTTTTGGTTCAAAAATCAGGAGAGTGTAAGCTGAAAACATGGCGAACTGTAGAATATCTACTAAAAGATGATGTGTTTTGCATGCTGTCAAGTGTTTGCAAAATTTTGTTTCAAACACATGACTTTCAGCCTCCACAGTTTTTGACATTTCTGATAAATCCTATAGATTTTGTTTTTCTTCCCTTAGTCACATCCTGTAGAGTTAAGTGGAACAAACTAAACTGGATTTGAGTTTGACAGAAGCCTCAGATGCTTTATGTCATAAACTGGAATTAATCGATTAGATTAAAATAAGTTCACGCCATGAAGGACTTGCGAAAGCCTGCTTCATTACTATTGTGTTGCTGAACTTCATCTTTGCAAATTTGCCAAAAAAAAATTGCTGGACAATATTGCTCACCATGATTCATTAACATAACTCATAGATTCACAATGCAGAGTAATGATTTTATGGTTTACTGGAAACATTTCTGACTTGATCCATGGAAGCTTACAAGTAGGTATGAAGTTTCTGTGTTTTCTTGTCTTTGTCTTTTTTATGAGTGGTGACTAAATACGGGACATATTTATACTCTACCAAAATAGTAAGACCATGGTTAGTAGTTAAAAGATCCTAGACTCTGATCAATGTAAAAATTGTGTAAATTGGAAAATGGTTTTAGTCACACTTATGTTATGGAAACTTTTAGATATGAATCTAGTTGTGACATTGGTGACTTAAAGCACATTTTTTGTCCTTAACCTAGTGAGGTTGTACTGCTCATTTAGTGAAAATTGTTTTTTTCTCTAAACTGTTTTTTTTCCCCTCCATTTTCTTGATTTGTAAATGAAAGCTGCACTATATGTTTGCTTTATCAACTGCAAGAACGCCACAAAAAATGAAAATGCAACAAAGGTCCAAAGATAAACTTTAAAAAAAACAAACCTTCAGTATATCTAGAAAATAGCCACGAAACCTCCTTACAGGAACAAAAATGTATTTGAGGAAAACCTTTGGGCAGAGCTGTACATTACATTGTTGGACGTTCAATATAACTGAGACAATCACATTTTTCTAGTGCGCAGGCTGTACTTTAGCTTTAGATTCAGCTTTTTTTTCCTCTAAAACTGAGTTAAATAATCAGCACATCATCCAAACTGATCACCTGATTAAGCTGATTGTCTTGTTTTTCGCTGCTTGTAATGGATTCTCTAATTAACATCTTTCTCTGAATCAGACCTTGTGTGATCTCTGTGGATTCACACACTCTGCTCTGCTCCGTCTTCGCAGAACAACCCCTCGACCACCTATCTAGTCAAGGTGTGTCTCTGTTGTGTGCTTCATCTTCGTTAACTGGCGATTATTTGCCATGTTCAGGCGGTTATGTCGGACTCAGATCCGTTTTTGTGAAAGTGACAGCGAGGCCTTTGTGTTAAGCAGCTCCGTTTTGTAGAGGAAACAGCAGGGTTTGGAGAGAAGCCAGCGTGCTGATGGCTGTAATGAATTCACACAGACAAGCAGCTTTCTGGGTCGCCACGGGAACATGGACGCGTGTCCGACTCACCTACAGAAAACAACAAAGACCTGATATGTGCAAGTGTACTCCATTGTTTGCTGTATTTCATGTTTTTCTCTGTCTCTCTCTCTCTTCTTGTCTTGTCCCACAGTGAACACTGACACAGAAACAGCAGTGGTGAATGTTACATACGCAACCAAGGAAGAAGCTAAAGTGTAAGCAACACAAATAATGTTACTTATGAGTAACACTCATGTGCAGGTGATAAACTGCAAATTTGAGCACTGTAGTTCATTGATTCTTTGATTTACAAACTGTAAATTGTAAGATCAAGGCCAGCATATTTAGAGGAACATGCATATAAATGTAAACTCATTTAAACAGGAAGTTGCAACATCATGCAGAATATGGTTTTAGTTAACATTACAGATAACACATTTAACTGTCGTAAGTACCAAGTAATAGTCTGTGTAGATTCCTGAAAAACTAACATTTTGGCGAAACAATTCTGTCTGACATCTCAGGTAAAGCTGGGGACACACTACGCAACTTTTACAATCACTACAGACTTTTAAAAAAGAATCAGTGCTCAAGTTCACACTAAAAGACTGTTTTTTGTTTTAACTGAGTACATGGTGAAGGATCACAGGTTACAGGATTTTTTTATACCAGCTAAAAAAAACAACCGACTTGCAAGGGTGAAAGTTTGAAGGAACAAACATTCCAATAATGTTTGTCCAGAACAGAAGATTATTTCTGAATTTGGACTAAATATAAAGAAATACAATTAAAAATGCTCATGATTTGGATGATGTGGACTCTATTATTTTTTTTTAACCAATAATGAGTTTAACATATATTTTTAAGGTTGTGAGTTTGTGGGTTTTGGAATGACTTTGAATGTGCATATTTTACATCAGTGCTATTTGGAAAATATGTTATTCAGAAACATTCATTAGTTATATGCTCATTGCTGTGTTGTATTCATTTTCATTACATATAGTAACAAATAAAGTCAAAAAAAAAGAAGAAAAAGTTTGCTCATAGCTGCCATGCAGCTTCTCTTTTTTGTTGGCTGTAGTCAGCTCACACGACTCCATCCAAATCCGCCGCAAGAAATTCAAACATGCTTGTTGACTGCGAGTAAGGTCAAACTGGGCTGATTCCCTCACACACCTGCAGACTCCAGTTTTCACCTCATAGCAGTCTTTTTTTATTAAAAGCTTTATTCATTCACTATTTAGTCTTTATTACACAGGTAACTCGAGCAACGCAGATAACTAAGGAGCTAAATGTTCCTATGAAGACTGTAAAATTAGTCATATCTGACATCCATTCATCGTGGCTACGTTACTTTGCCTCCTTTTATACAGAGTGATGTGATTGCAATGCTTGATTGACCTTACAATATTTTGCTTTAAATATGTACCCACATATATTTAAAACTATGAGGTTTTTGAAGTCTACCATAGACGTAACAAGCTGCTGTCATGTTTTACCAGTAGGCTATAGCTCGGACTCACGATCAAATCTGAAGTAATGGAAATCCTAATGTTGAATCTATGGGTCCATTACATACTGAGAACAAGATTTTTAAGCTATTTCTTTGTCCAATATTAACCAAAATTCATTGAATCCAAAGAACTCACTGTGATTAGATGTAATTGTTGTTTGTTTTGTTTTAAAGTAATGCATCATCATCCAGAATCTGCACAGACACAGAATGTTTTTTTTTTTCCTTGTAATGGGAAGAATTTGTGCTTTAAAAATACCCATAGCGATGGAGTCGTGGCTTTTAAAACACACTATTTTCTCTCAGTCATCCGTATGGCTGTAGCTCATATTTTTCAGAAACCTAACTTTCTCAAATCCGGCCAGACTCAACACATTTTTGTTGGTAGAGCAATATATTTCAGAGTACAACTTTGGACGTTTTTTTTTGGTGATCTATTGCTGTAAGTGTTGTGAGAAATTAGAGACTGGATGTGTGTGACTTTTATGTTTTTCTCCACCTTTGCTGCCTAGATTTTGGTAAATGTCACTCTGGTTTCAAAGCTTGGACAGATTTGGGGTAAAATTAATTTAGATTGGCTAAAGACTTTTTTCATCTTGTCATGAAATCTTGAGAACAATTTATGTTCTATAGAAATTCATAATGTTTAGGTAGTCCACAAATTTGAAAGAAAGAATATCTTGGGAAGCTGTTTAGTTCAGATTATTTCAAGCAGCTTAAAAACAATCTCATAGTAATATGCAGGTTTAAGATTTCAGCAGAATATTTATTGTACAGAATATCACAATCAGAGTGACATATTTAATGTGCTTATTTTAATTTTAATTTTGGTGAGTACGACTTCTCTGCAAAAACACATTTTAAAAATAGAAATATTACATAATCTCTATGGTGTGGTGTACACACTCAAAAGAAAGATTTCTGACTTCACAGTTATCTACCAGACAGACACTGACACACTCCTTAAGGAGTGTAAGCCACACAAAATTACTGTAAAGAAGCTGAGTGTTAAGAGACTTTCCAGGACGTTGATGGAAAGTTTAGTGAAAGATAAAAGTGTACAAGTGATAGAGAGATACCCAAGGCGTAAAATTTGAATAGAATCAGTGCTTGGGATGGGCGTGGCAGGGATAGTAAAAGC
This sequence comes from Girardinus metallicus, assembly GCA_903067095.1. Classification (NCBI taxonomy): domain Eukaryota; kingdom Metazoa; phylum Chordata; class Actinopteri; order Cyprinodontiformes; family Poeciliidae; genus Girardinus; species Girardinus metallicus. The sequence goes on from CAEGAE010036507.1 coordinate 24,115, forward strand.
TATGGACTTAATTACAGCTTCCCCCTGCCACTTTGTCCTTGGGCCAGGCACTGAAGTCCAAGTTGCCTTCAAATTTGACTTATGTATTAATGTGTATGTGCTTGGGTAAATGAGAATGTAACAGTGCTTTTAGTGATAGATAGGACCACTCAAAGTTCAATATTTCTTCTCTGTTTCTGCCTATCTCTCTCCCTCCCCTCAGAGCAATTGAGAAGCTGACAGGACACCAGTTTGACGACTACTCCCTAAACGTGTCGTACATCATGGACATGGATGGCGCCTCACCCGTCCAGGCTCCCCGAATGCGACGCGGAGGCCGGTCCTCCCGGGATCAGGGCACCCCCCAGCCCGGACCGTCAGGAGGCTTTGGTTCACCCCGTCTCAGACAGCCAGACTTCCCACTGCGGATGCTTGTGCCGACTCAGTTTGTGGGAGCAATCATCGGGAAAGAAGGCCTGACCATCAAGAATGTCACCAAACAGACACAGTCCAAGTACGCTTTCTAACTCAGTTAAAAAGTTTCTACTGTCAAGTTGGTTGTATTGTCCATTATCCCAAAAATAGAGAGCATAATCAAATTATCCAAGTCAAATTAACATAGATTTGTGAGGCATCTGATTTCCTCATCCGTCCTTCAGGGTGGACATCCACCGGAAGGAAAATGCAGGCGCAGCAGAAAAACCCATCACCATCCATTCAACACCCGAGGGATGCTCGTCTGCCTGCCGGATGATCCTGGACATCATGCAGAAGGAGGCCAACGAGACCAAGACGTAAGCTGGCATGCAGCTTCCACAAACAAACATGCGTTCCACTGGCCGTAAATATACAATCCCACGTGGAGATTAACCATCATGTTTTAAGAGCTATAATCTCATCCTTTAACCCTGCATGTACACTTTTAAATCTCACTGTGCACTCCTTTCAGCCTGGACCACTAACACAGTAAACACGGATGCTTACCCAGGCAGGCACGTGATCGAAGCTTAGTGTCTAAGAGTCCAGGCCGGGAGATCTAATTGGATTTGACACTTTTAACGAGACTCTGCACCTTTTTTATGGCTCTTTGAGCTTCTTCTTGGCGTAAACAGCAACCTTTATTCTGTTGTTTATTTGCTTGCAGAACAGTCACAAAGCCTTTTTTTAAACACAGGGTATTGCGTTTACATTTATTCACATTTTTTTATGTATCGAGAGTTTTCTTGAGCTGGTTTTTGATCAGGCCTTATTCTATTTCACATGCTTCTCATTGAAAGAAAATATTACTAGTTGTTTGGGAAAAGGCAAATTTAGATCAGGATATTGAAGTAATACCGTCATATTTGCTAGAACCACCAGATAGGTGGAATCTGCAGAAAATACACAAATTTATCTTAATCATTTTGTGGACTGATTTTGATCACCGGTCTAAATGTCGTAATATTCCTTAATGTTCTAAAGTCCAAGTGTTCCCAAACTGACTTCATTTTATTCATGACTTCTTCACCTGAAAAGCATCAAACTATAGTTTAGAGATTTTATGCTATCCAATAGGTAAATATTATTAATTCTGATTAATAAAATCTAAATTATGAGTTGAACGTAATCAATAAACCAGATCTACAAAGATTCATTCTGTTTATGTTGTTAGCCAAAGTCACCACAAAATGCTTCTGCTGCAACCCCGTTTCCATAGAAACAGCCAAATGGAAAGAATTTAACGTTTAATGAGGGGTAAAAATGGCCCACTCTGCGGCTCTAAGCATAATTGGACATCTTTTTTTTTTTCATGTCCCCAAATTTTTTAAGCCAATCAAATTTACATTGCAAATTAGTTTACGGTGCTTATTTATCATCCAATCAATAAAACAAATGGACAAAGTTTAATTTTCTTCATTTTGTGATTTAACACACCTATTGTCTGATCTCCATAGCAACGACTAAATGGTAATTAAATTGTTTCAGGGTGGAAAAATAACCTGCCCTGCAGTTCTGACCACACGCCTCCTTTAAAAATGACTGAAATATTACATAATAGGAGCGATGTAAGGAAGAATTTTATTAGGAAAGTCATAAAGAGAGACGAGAGATACAGAAAGTTTAAATACATAGAGAAAAACACATTCAAAATTGGCATCAGCCCATCCAATGGTCAAATCTTATATCTCTTATATTTATTTTTCATTTTAATATAAGTTATTAAAACAATTCTTACCTATTACATTTATTTATTTTAACTTTAAAACTTTATGCTCATTTCTGTATTATATCATATTATTTTTTTTAGCTCTAATAACCTTTTTAGTGTCTTTTAAATTAAACTTGTTAAACCAATAAAAATTCCTTCATTGTATAGTTTTGTAGAATGTCCTTAATAAGCCAACTCAATCTTCTCAGACTACTAATTTAAATAGTTGTTTAATCTGCAACCTGGTTCCCATGACAATAACCAAACATCAACATGACACGTGGAAAGGATCGAGTCACAAAAAATCTCCATATTAATTAATATACAAACTTTGGAGAGTAACACAGTGTTACCAAATGTGTCGGGAAGTAATATGACTGTAAAAATGTACGGTGGTGCAAAGTGGGGACCTTGGGCCAAAAGAGTTGTATTTTATTTCATTTATTTATACATCTTTTTATTAATTTATGGATTTATTAAGGATGTTATTATTTGATAAATTTTCTCCTTTGTTTATTTTGACCTACATTGTGTTTCATTGTTGTTAACATTTACCTAACTGCAGCTGCCCTCTAATTTAAAGACATAACAGTGATGTCACAATTTCTTAAAATATGCTATTTTTATTTGACATACAGAAAAAAGGATTTTACAATTTCCATACATTTCTGAATGTTGTAATAGAAAAATATAACCAGACTTAAAAAATTAAGTCTGGGTATTGTTACTGTAAGTTTTTTTTTTGTTGTTTATTATTACTATACTCAAAGTGAAAGCAAAGGAGTGTCAGTGTTTCAGTTGGTGTAATCTACCTCGATCAGTCAAGCTCTAATCCTGCCTTCAAAAGTCACAATGACGCCCACAGCTCTGAGACAAGTCAACAAAGGGACAGCGAGTGCCTTGCCTGGGTGCCACACCTGCAGGAATAAAACCGGTCGCCCCTGCCTCCCTCCGCCCTGTGATTTCACTCAGCCTTAACACACTGAAACTCAAACCACAAAACCCACACATCTGCCATTCCCTCTCTCTTCACCCCTAACTAATGTCACCCTGCAGCATAGATCTGTATTTGCAGATCGCAGCCCCCAGGCTCTGAAGACATGCCACGTCTGAGAGCCAGCCCTGATGAAACCCCCAGCATCTGGCCACCCTCCACCGCACCCCGCCACAACCCTGATTCACATTCACACCCTGTAATTGGCACACAAAGCAGAAATGCATATAATGCAGAAGTTGCACCCTCCTTTTCCTGTAAATGATCATACATGGCATCTGCTCCCTTCAGAGGCAGATGTGGTGAACTCATACTTCGTTTGAAACTTTAAAAGCGATGACTTTTTTGCAGTTAATATTTTGTCAACACTAACAGAGCACAGGAAGCTTTTTATTGTCTAATTACAGACATACTATCTTCATGTTTGCAGAAGAAAATATTTGTTTGGCTTTAAATATAAAATTGTCCAAGCAAAACTGTGCATTTTTCTCATCTTGCATCTTTACTCCACAATAGCTGAACGTTATTTCAAAATAATAATTATCTGTACTACACACAACAGAAAAAGTGACTCACCTTCCATTGCTTTCAAATTACATTGAAAAAAAATCCTCTAGAAAAACATGAATCATCTGATTCAAAGTATTATTTTTCTATCTATTTTCTATCCTAACATTTTTTTCTGGTCTTCAATTTGGTTTGGGTTACCCCAAATTACCTCCAATGTTAGGTTTGTTTCTTTAGACTCATGCTGGAAAGTTATTATGAAGAAGTACATAAACTAACTGAGTTCTGCTTTTGTGATAAAAAAGTAGGGAATGTTTTATAGGAAAGAATGCAAGAACTGTAGTTCTTCATATCAAATCAAATTGCTTTGTTGTTTTTAATCCCCTAAAACAACAAGCCTTTTCAGGGGAAAAGGCTTTTTGTTGTCTGAGGGATTTTCTCAGTTGCACTTTCTTGTTTGTTTTGAACTTTTGAGCACAAAGGAATTCTTATAGAAATCAAACAGAATCAAAAACCAGTTCCAGGAAGACTTTCAGCTTCCTTTCCAAAACACACCCAATGTAATGTGAAAACATTTAATGGACAATATTTACTAAATAGGCTGTGTTTGTTCCTTTGATAAGGTAAGACTCTTTGCTCCCCCTACCTACAGACCAGGGGTGTCCAAAGTAAAGCTTAGGGGTAATTTATTGTATCTCAGAATGATTTGATGCAGCCCTGATTGGCTGATCAACTATAGTAAATTGGACAACAGACATTACTCCAAATTACTTGTAATGTTGGATAAATGCAGCAAGAATTTTTTTTGATAGAATATTTTGCAGATGAAAATAGACCAAAAAAAAATAGGAAAAGAAAAGTGAAAGGGTTGTATACATGAAATTGGTTTCACAAACATCCAAGGCTTTTTTCAGATAGACATTGAATTACAGCTTTATAAGCTAGAAAAATCTAAATATTTAATTCAAATATTGTGCATTTATTTTATTGTTGAGTAGCTAAAACAAAACAAAAAAACTGCACTCGTAATTAAAATTTTTTTTTTTTTTAAAGTAAAATGTAAACTTGAGATATTCAGCTTTTTAATTTCAAAAATTGTGTTTAAACACACTGGAATTTTTTTCTTGTCTTTATTCCTGGTTTCCTTTAATATTATTTAGAAAACAAGGTCCCTACGCAAGAGAAGAAGTAAATAAACTCTAGTACAGTTTGCTTCGTGCTCTGGAGAAACTCTTAATTGCATCTAAAGCATGCTCATGTAGCCTCAAAACCTGTCATTTAAACACTTAAAAAATTCAGACAAAGGAAGCTGGATAGCAGCACAAAAATATTTTTAACCAGATTTGACCTTCCAACAGAGGTTGCCGTCCTGTAAATGCTGCATCAACTATAAAACTAGACAGCTAAAGGAATCTATATGGGTTACATCTGATCTGCTTTTTATGAATGTCTCTGGAAACATAAAGAGGTCAATCATTTAGCTGATCTATCAGAAAAAGTCCTGTGCTTACAGCAGCATTTGCTACGAGGCAGCTGCCCACATTCCACAACATTCCTCACACCCTCGCTGAGGTGTCAGCGACACTCGGTGGAGCCAGTCATCGCAACTAACCTTTTATGTGTTTGTGTGTCGGTAGGACAGAGGAGATCCCTCTGAAAATCCTTGCCCACAACAGCCTGGTGGGCCGACTGATTGGGAAGGAGGGCCGCAACCTGAAGAAGATTGAGGAGGAGACAGGGACCAAGATAACCATCTCCTCGTAAGTCAGCCGCTGGGTGCTCAATCATTTACATGTCGCCACAGGCTGATGAATAATTAAAACGACAGCTCTCGGGTTGATTGAAAAAGTTTATGACTCGAGAAGAAAAAATCTTGTTATGAATGTAAGGCAGAAATTTAAAGAAGACCGACTTTAAACGCAGAATTTCTTTCAGCTGTGGATGGCAGGATGGGTCAGGTATATTTAATGCTATGATGTTCAATAATATGGAGGATGCAAATGAAGGAATACATGGTAGAAATCTTCGTGGAAACTACATCAATGAAATTCCAAACTTTTCCAGACTGCATTGCAGCATTGTGATCACCTTCTCTGACCCACTCTCTACTTTTTCCAAACAAAGAAATGAAAAAAGTAAATAAATGATGGAAAGCTAGAAATAATGTTTAAATTCTTCTCCACCCTAATTTCACTTCTGTCCGACTCATCCTGTGTGCCACAGTCTGGTGGGGAGATGAACGTCTCTTCATTCAGACTCACACAGGAGCAATAACGGAACTGAATGAACATCCTAAAGTCGTATATCACGGCCACATCTGCAAACACAGTTGAAACGCTTTGCCCGAGTTGACGCCATTCAGGTGGAAAGTGCCAAATCATTTCCGTGTTCTCAGTATTAAAGCCAACCAAAATCTTTAAACCTCAGCAATCTTCGGCACTGACCCTTGTACATTTCTGCTCCTGGGGACATGCAAACACATCCAGGTGCACTAAGATCAGCTTACTCACTCTTTGTGTCAATGGCATCGCACTGAATATTTTCTTCAGTAAACTTGGTGGTAAAATACAGGACATTTTGAGCATTCAGTCCAGCCTGACATGAGTCTCCCTCTGTAGGAGCAGGAATCGCATCCTGCTGAGCTTAACCACAACCACATTGCAGATAGATAGATTTGATGCTGCTTTAACCAACTGAGAAACAGGATTTTCTGTTTCATGGAGCCACACCCTCCTTCCGGAATGTTTCTTTTTTTCTTTTTCTATGTTGTTCCACCTAACTGAGTAGTTAAAAGTGAAAATGTGTAGAGTTGATTACGGCTCCCTTTCCCCAGGATATGAGTGAGGAGGTGATTACACTCCATTTGACTGAGTGTGCTCAACCTGCTCTGAGAAGCAGATGGAGATCCTTTTGGGCAAACTGGTGATTCTGTGAAGCATCCTCTGTTTTTCTAAAGGAAAATTGACTGAAAAGTGTAAACTGCTGTATAAAACTCAGGCGAATCGTTTTATGGAGCCGTAACTTTGATGAGTACTTTGATTTTGCAAGAAACTGTCTCAAAAATGAGATTCTATTAAGCGTGCAGTCGCTGGAAAGGTAAGAGTGAAAAAGGGAGGATTGATTTTGTTGGATGTGCGATGGTTTTCTTCACTCAAAGTTTTTTTTTACGAGCATTTTGTCTTTATTAGCTGTAAAAAGCAGAAACCGTTTACTACTTTCCAAGCACTGCAGGTTTTGGTCGGATGGATGATTTTTTTTTCTCTCTTTCTTATGTGCGTCGCCATGCTGCCGTTCCCAGGCTGACCTTGCCTCACTCGTTGTTTTAAGACTCATTTCACACAATGTTTCACAGAAAGCTTGTTTTACTCATCCTGCAGAGGCTTCGGCCTGAGAAGAGAGCTGGAAAATGTCTTCCCGACTTGTCTCCCGAGAGGCTTTGAAAACAAACAGGAAAAAAAAAACCTCCCTTATGTCAGCAGGGCTATCTTAGTTATGGCTAGTGTGCTGCAAATTGCGTATGTGTGATCTTAAACTTTTAAACAGAAATTGTGCCAACAAACAGATCCAAACAAGTCTGGGAAGAATCCTGGCAAAGTACTTAACTTTGTCTTGATTTGATAGCATTTAACCATGAACCTCAATGTATTGTGTTGGTAATTCTGGCTTTATCTCAACCCAAACAGCGACTAATTGTGAATTGAAAGTAAACATTTAAGAAAATAAAAATCTGAGAAGTATATAGCGGAACATTTTATGTCCATTATTCTTTCCAGTGTAACTTAAATTCATTTGTAATGAGATAAAATGACACACAGGCTGACTCTACTTACTAATTAGTAAACTTCTGCAGGCAATTGAGTGCACTGGTGTATCAGAGGCTTCCACACTTTTCAGATCTGTATCTGAAAAGTGTGGAAGCCTTTTAATCCTTTTTATCCCACTTCACAATCATGCACAACTTTGTGTTGGTCTGTCTCAGAAAATCCTAATAAAATACACTGAGGTTTGTGGTTTTCTTGCTATAAAAAGCAAAAGGCACAAATACTTTTGCAAATCTCTCCTTTTCTGGCGGGGTGTTAATATTATGCAAGCAGATGTAAAAACACCAACACCTAAAAACATATCGCAGCTAAAGTGTTGTTTGGATGCATTTAAATCGAATTTTAAAAATAAACATGTTCAAATATCTGAGTTTTAGTAAAAAATTATGCAGAAAGAAACTGAATCTGAGTAATCGTACATTTTCTCTTGTGATTTGTGTGTGCGATCTGTGTTTCAGGTTACAAGACTTAACCATTTACAACCCTGAGAGGACCATCACGGTGAAGGGAAGCTTGGAGGCTTGTTGTAAAGCCGAGGTGGAGATCATGAAGAAGCTGAGGGAAGCCTACGAAAACGATATCGCTGCTATAAATGTAAGACCTCTGCGCTGTTTCTGTGCCGTTCATGTGGTGATTATGACCGTCAGGTGACTCACACAGACTGACAGGTGAGCGGTGGAGAAGACTGGGGGTTTTGACCGCAGGACCATATTAGCTTCCCCAGTAGTGTGTTACCGCCAGCATTAGTAAGGCCCGCTCTGTAAACAGATAACAGTAAACGATCGCTGAATAGCTCATTAAGTGAGCTGAGTTTTTGAGTGCAGCCTGTCTCTGTGCCTCTGACTCACACTCCCTTCCTGGCTGTGTGTGTCTGCGTCTCTGCTGTAACACACCGTGTTTCCCAGCATCCATCTGATATCTGCAGGCCGCTCTTTCGCCCGGCTCCTCTTTCACACCAGCCCCGTGACATCATCAGCCGCTGGGGTCAAGCCTCGGACGAAGAGGAACAGCGGGAATGTCACACACTGCGTGCTCTCTGCTGCACCACTGATGAGCATGAAGGGAGTGGATGAACATGACGCTCAACAAGAGCAACAGCTGAAACTCCTGGAGATGCACATGAGATCTGTTTTAAGCTACTTTTATTAAGTGTGTCAGTTCAGCTGGTTCTCCACTGTAGTTATTGCTTTAGTATTAAATTATCACCAGGAAGTGTCACTCAGAGACTACATCCCACTTGCTTGGTTCTGTTTCTGTCGCGTTGTGCTGTGAGCGGAGTGGGCCATCTAGAGGGAATCTTTCGATATTACAAAGAACATTCAGGAATGAAGGGCAACAGAGAAAACTGGAGGTTGTGTCATGACCCCGGAAACACGAACGGCTGACTTGGCTTTGAGAGCCGAGCCATTTTCTGGATTTTTGGGGGAATCAGTTTGGAAAAGCTCAGGTGTTTATGACTCGTTCAAACAATTATATGCATAAGTAAAACCCTCGAGTAAAGTTCAGAAGCTATCAGAAACTTAAAAAGCTGTAGCCATGCTATGGTTTCCAAAATTGTTTAAAGATATTGTAATGTCAGTGTTTGAATTTAAAGGAAGTAATTAAAACAATCTAATTTTCTCTTTATTTATTCATTTACTAATCTGTGATATTTGGCAAATCAAAACAATTTTGGTAAGTCTGACTTAACACAGTGAAGGTTTAGTTTGATTTAATGTCAGACAGTTAGGAAAAAATTTTGTGCATTTTTTATAGTTTATGTCATCAAATCCTTATGACATGCTTCTGTGCAACAACTTTAAAAACAACAGCAGCTTTTTAAGAATCAGTCTTTGGTGGATAGTGGGTTCAAATCCCGGCTAGGGATTTTACATTTCCTCCCTGTGTGTGCTTGTTTCCCTTTGGGGACTCTGGCTTCCTCATACCAGCCTTAAACATGCTTGTTAGGTTAATTAACCTACGGATCAGTGTGTGCATGTGTGGTTGTTTGTTTCTGTGATTCACTGGTAACCTGTGCAGAGTGTACCCTGTCTCTTGCACATTGACTGCTGGAGATAAGCATTAGCTAAGATAGATTTGATTTTTACAGCTGCTTATATTTTGGAAATTTTAATCTCGGTCTTTTTTATTTCTTGCATCATCAACGTTTTTATCTCCAGAACACTCAGCAATGGTATAAAATACACAGGAATTTAACTTTGCTTCTGTGGCTATACCCATTATTCCACCATTACATGTTCTTACAAATAAAAATCTAATTTTCACCCCAGTTTGGTAGATATTCGTAGATCGGTTATATTGAAAGGGAGATTTTTGGAGTTGCTAACTGCTGTATGCTGGTGATGTCCTCGCAAGGCAAGATCAATTAAGCATTTCAGAGATGTAAAGGCCTTGTTAACTGCTAAGACCTTCACTAAGCTTTGTCTTAAACAAGGGGAAAAGGAGAGTTTGATTAATTAAATCCAAATCATTCTTCATTTGCAGCAACAAGCTAACTTGATCCCAGGCTTAAACCTGAACGCCCTGGGCATCTTCTCCTCTGGTCTGCCGGTGCTGCCCCCTGCTGCTGCTGCTGGACCACGTAGTGCAGTGCCCCCTGTTGCACCAGCAGGATACAACCCATTCTTAGTGAGTACTCTTCTTTTTTCTTTTCTCTAAACTGCCATTTATGCCGTAAATGCCTTTTTGGATTAGTTCTGTCTGTATTTGCAGGACATGGTAAACTATGTTCTCCTTGAAGCGCTTTTAGAGACAACAGTACAGTGTTGACTCAGGTCTTCCTGCTTGATGTAGTTTGAAACAAGCAGAATTCCCCCATCTTATTTGGATATGAGTCGGTATGTGTGCGAAACAAAGTCTCCACTCATTTCCCAGTGTAAGTGGTGTGAGACAGTGCGCAAGAATGCACGAGCGTGCTTCACGGTCAAAATGATGAGTATGTGATTCACTGTGAGTGGGCGCCCTGAAGTCTTCCCCCCAATAATTAGCCCAGTTTGTGTTTGTGTGGGTGTTAACATGCCATCTGATGGGGCTGTTTGTCACTTCCAGAGTCACTCTTCACATCTCAGTGGCCTGTATGGGGTTCCTTCAGCAAGTGCCATGCCCCACCAGCACTCAGTACGTTCTCTCTGCTCCGCACGCCATTCACTGCCGCCTTAGTCATCTCAGACTATCTCTGAAATTTACTTACCGCTGTGTGTCAGATTACAAAACACATGTGACAGAAATACAGACGATAAAGGACTTTCTACTCTTCAGTACATTTCTGAATGGCTCCTAAATAAATAGATAATACACAATTAGAATAGTCCAGGCTTAAATTTGACCCATATGCCGTAGTATGATCTTAAAAAGACTGTTTTGTTTCTTATACCTCATTCATATAAGGGGGGAATTAAATGACCTTTCCAAAGCTTAGAAGCTGGTTAAAAAAAGAATGTAGTTTGTTAGATAAATCAGGAAACAACCATAACAATCTTTGAGTAGTTTGTTCCCATAACTGTTACATCGCAATTAAATTATAAGGGACCAAATAGGTGATTCCCAAGCAGCTATTAGCTGAAACTCCAGCATATCAACGCTAATGAACTGAAGGATAATTCCTACGAGTCTGGTAACATGGGTTTCCTAAATATTTTCCCCTTTTCTTAGGAATATGTTACGTTCATATACTGCAGTGAGAAATATCTTATCCTGCCCTGCCTTTATCCTCCTTTTTGATAATTAGATACAGAATCCATGAAGAGTAAATAGTGCCAAATAACAATACATGAAAATAATACGTTATTATATACAGAAATAATTATATTTACTTCAATTAAATGTATTGATTTCATTTTAAAAACTATATATAATTATTTTATGATTTAACAAACTACATTATGTTTCTGTGCTAAAGCACATGGTGAAATAATTTAATTGATGAGTCAACTTCACTCAGTGGGACGAATTAGGGCTGATTTTATCCTTATTTTCACTGGAAGTGTGAAGATAACTTCAATAAATTGTTGTAATTTGTGTACTACAAGCACTGGGTGAGCAACTCTAGCCTCTATATATCTAGTGTGATCTGAATTATCTGTAATAAGTTCATAAAATATCACACTCTGGCCTACTTCAGACAAGATCAATATTAGTGTAGCTAACACTCTTTCATGAACCTATTAAAGATATTTCAGACCAAACTAGGATTATAAAGGTTGGTGTTTCTCAACCAGAGTCTGAGGTAAATAAATAACAACAAATAAATTATATTATTATTTCTGTACTTTCCAGTAAAAATATTGACTTCAGAGTCTTAGCAAACTTAGAAGAAGTTGTCTTGACTCACTGTTTGAACCAGCCAATCAGATGTCAGGGTCCATCTTGAAGCTGCCCTAAACCCGCCCACTAAGCTTGATGGGTGAATTTGACAGTTTCATGACGTGCTTCAGCACAGGAACATGAAATGATAAAATAATTACACGTAGATTTTCAAATGAAATCAGTATATAATCGGGGCACATTAATTAATTCTATATTTAATAAATTATTTCTGTTTATTTCCACAGAAATAATTAAATAATTATTTATTAAATAATTATAGATATTTAATAAATCATTATTTGAATTATTATATAAAATTGTATAAAATTAAAATTTATTTAATGTAATTTGGCACGCTTCACTCTCCATAGGAATCAAAACAGAAAATTAGTAGTGAAATGCAGCCTTAAGGAACTTTTAGTCAACATCATTATTGGCTTCCATTGAAGAGAGTTCTGCATATTTACAGTAAGTGGTGTAAATAATAGGCCATTGCAGCTTCTCAGTAAGCATTTTGTGTAAGGGAGAGATGGTGGATCTGTTGTTTTCCATTGCATAGTCACTAAAACACCACAAATATTTCTGGTGGGGGACTTTTCAGCCTGGAATTATACTGTGGTTTGTCAAAATTCACTTTAAAAACCTCAATGCATGAGCAATTACCATGCTAGGAAAGGATAATCATAAGTTATCTAATAAGTAATCTGTGATTGATTTCCTATTAACCACAGTTAATATGAAATGTTTCATTCAGAGATTTCCAATTTTTTTTCCATTTCCTGATGAGTTGCGATGAAATTTTTGTGCTTTTTAACGTTAATTGTTCCCTGCGTTGTGGTTCTTCTTTCTTTGGTTCAGCAACAGGCTCCAGAACAGGAGGTCGTCTACCTCTTTATTCCCACTCAGGCAGTTGGGGCCCTGATAGGCAAGAAGGGCCAGCACATCAAACAACTCGCCCATTTTGCAGGAGCTTCCATCAAGGTGGGTCTTTTCGCATCACTCATTCTTTGACCCTCAGCAAAAAATAACATTCAGAGTGGCTTTAATCATTGGTTCAAGCTGGAGTCCTCAAACACAAGCTAAACGTGACATGCATTTTTAAAAAGTGCCAATCATTAAGCGGACATTATTAAGTCGCAAATGATTACCATGTGAGTCAGCAGCACGTGGCTGACCGCAGCCTGGGCGGCTTTTGTGATTAAGCGGCAGATGACTCGAAAATTGGACACTTCGGATAATATAACCAGAGGCAATTCATTTATTTGAATTTTTATATTGCATTCTGTGAATTTATGTTTAATTTATTTTTGAATATTTGTCAGATGATTGGGTATTTAAGCTCTTCCTGTGAAGATGTATGAATGTTTCTTGACAGATTGCCCCAGCCGAGAGCCCAGATGTCACTGAGAGGATGGTTATTATTACTGGAACTCCTGAGGCTCAGTTTAAGGTAAAAACACCAACTCAGTGTGATTCAATCATCAAGGAAATTTGGAGCATTTTTGCATGATTGACATTTGTGACCCATGCTATAGTAAACAGCAGTGAACCGTTGTTGTCCCCACTTTCCCCAGTCTCTCCTTGCCTCATACCCTCCTTTGTATTCCAGGCCCAAGGTCGGATATTTGGGAAGCTGAAAGAGGAGAACTTCTTCTCAGGAAAGGAGGAGGTCAAACTGGAGACACACATCAAGGTTCCCTCAACCGCAGCCGGCAGAGTCATTGGCAAAGGTGGCAAGACGGTGAGCACACTCTTAGTTATTCAAAAGAAATTATATTTACACTATTAAAAACATTTTAACTTCACATATCACATTTTGTGTGTTTCAGTCAGAAGTTTATGGGGTAATAAGGACCCAACAAATGTCCTCAAAAAATGGTTCCAAAAAATGTCTAAAGCCTAAAGCTAACATGACATGTCCAGCTCATGATGAGACCTGTGAATGTTTATGACCAAGACAATGTCTGTGTTTAGTAAGTGAGCCTGCAGGTGAAATCTGATCCAGGATCTTAATCTGTGTCGATGCATGATGTGTTTCAGGTTAACGAGCTGCAGAACCTGACGAGTGCAGAGGTCATTGTACCGCGGGACCAAACTCCTGACGAGAACGACGAGGTCTTTGTGAAAATCAGCGGGCATTTCTTCGCCAGCCAGGTACACAGAAACCAATCCAGCACAGAATGAAAGATTGTTGTTTTCGGGCATCTCTGGGTTTTCTTCCAGGTGATTTCATTTTCTTTGGAGCCAAATTTGTTTCTCTAAAAGTTGAGAGGAAAAAAAAAGTAATTCAATCAACCAGAGCTTGAGCTTTAATGTACGGCAACAAGGAGTCAAATAAATCAAAATTAAAAACCTACTTTTAAGTGGTGTTTTATGGTGTTACAACCACAAACCTTAACATATTTTATCAGGATTCTATGTGATTGTGCAACAAAGAAAAGGAACTGGAATAAAGAGCCATTGAAGAGCAGTGCCTGAAGAGGCTTCAAGGGCTTGTGCAATAGATTGCTAGAATAGGCCTTTGTTGACACAATATGTTCCAATGTATCAAGTTTTTATGTCTGAAATGAAATTAGATAGTTACATTTGGAGTCCATCTTTGTGTGTCTATAAAGCCTTTAGCTTGTCTCCCGGCACAAAGATTGAACTTCCTTTTCTTGAATATCAAACCTGATGCCACCTTACGTTGTAAAACTCTAAAAATGTCAGAGATGTTTAGACTTAAATTTTTTTTTTTCATTTTATGGTGGTTTTTTTATGAATTGGCTTTAAGTTTTATTTAATTATTATTTGAGGACACTGAGGAATGGATGAACATAGTCTCAGGGGTGACTCTGTTTCTTGGGCTCATATTTTCTGAAGACTCCAACATAGCTCATATTCTTCTGTGTCCAAACTAAAATATATATTCCCTTGCTTGGTTCGGGTTTTTATATGAGACCAAGAAAACGTTCACTGCTCTCACATCGCTATGAGACAAGGATCCACTTCCAGCTTACGACGGAAATTCTGGATCTTGTTTCACGTTTTGCACATACGTCACTCTCACCTGTTCCTGTTTCCTCCGGCAGACTGCACAGAGGAAGATCCGGGAGATCATTCAGCAGGTCAAACAGCAGGAACAGAAGCACCAGCAGGGCGCTGCCGTGTCACCGCACCACTCCAAGTGACCCAGCCAGGCGGCTCCAGTGGGCACCAGCCAATGAATGTAGCCCTCCCAAACGGACAGAGACTGACCCAGACTGAGGCCGAGGCCAAGGGCGTCGCGCGGGGCAGAACAGCAGCAGCGGCACCGGGATCAAAACCAAAGAACTTCGCTACGGGGGGAAACAAGTGAGAGCCAAAGGCTGAGGGCATTGTGTGCACTGCCAGCCCTGTGAGAGCAGACATAGTGGGAGAAAATGGACTGATACAATAAAAGAAAAAAAGACCAAAAAAAAGAAAAAGGAAAGGAGGAGAGAGGTTTAAACAGCATAAAATTTGGGAAATAATGTCTTATGAGTAAAAAAAAAAAAGAAAAAACACACAGGAAATTATATGTTGCCCTGCATAACGTTATCTCTTTAGTTGGACTAACATAGGCCTAAACAGATCGAACAAATAAACCTATTAACACGAGTGCACACAAGGCATTTTGTATTGACGGTGTGAGTTAGAGCAAGAGCGAGCGGCGAAGAGAGCGACTCCTCTTTGTGAGAATATCCTTAGCAGTATTAATGCAGAGTAGAGACATACATTGATACACACTGAGAGTATGCACTGTTTTTTTTTGTTTTGTTTTTCTTCTATCAGAATGACGGAACAACCTGGTGCAGTTTTAAATGTGTTAGCTGGTTCAGGAGATTGAGCTGAGTTGGCCATAGAGAGCGATAGACTTCACCCCGTTTTGTTTGCTGAATTTAAAACCCCTGAAAGTAAATCTAATGAATGGTTCTGAGTCTTTGTAACAAGCCTGTGTGTGTGCCAACGCAAAAGATAACGTCCCCTTCCCAGCATCCCTCACTGTCATTTCTCATGCTTTGCTCTCTTTTTTTCTTTAGTCAGTTCTTTCTTTTCCGCTAATTTCTGTGTTTCATTGCTCTCATCTGGCATTGCCTTCTTAATAGATTCCTTGTTTTTGTTGCAAAGGAACATTTTTTTTTCTTTTGTAGCCTTTTTGAAACATTGAACTGACTGCCACCTTTTTTTTGCTAAAGACAGGTGAAATGAGATTTAACCATATCACCCTCCCATGCTGTGCAGCGATGTCTAGAACAGTCCGTATATATATATATATATATATATATATATATATATATATATATATATATATATATATATCCATATATATATATATATATAAAATCAGCAGAGCGCACGTCTGGACATCAG
>CAEGAE010036515.1:0-40830 GCA_903067095.1 Girardinus metallicus
GATCAGCTGCAGCTGTTTGATTGATTTGTTGGACAGACCTGTGAAGACGCTGTTGCAGTAATCAATGCGACTAAAGACAAATGCATGGATGAGTTTATCTAGATCTCGCTGAGACATCAGTCCTCTAATCCTGGAGATGTTCTTCAGGTGATAGAAGGCCGACTTTATAACTGTCTTTATGTGGCTCTGAAGGTTCAGGTCAGAGTCCATCACTACTCCCAGGTTTCGGGCCTGATCACTAGGTTTTAGTTGTAATGCAAAAATAACTGCAAGATATTGAAAGTTCCAGTTGTTATGGATAAATGGGCAAATACATTTACTCACAGGACATTTAAAGAACTTTGTACAGTTAAAATAAGCAAAATTGTCCAGGCAGAGATTTGAAACTTAGGACTTAAAGGGGTAATTTTGTGTGATTGACTGATACTTATATGAGAAACTGCTGTTATGCACCTTCATGAATGTCTGAAAATCATCCACTGTCCCCTTTTGCGCTGCGGTGAGAGACGACTGGTTGATATAATTGCTCACCAGGCCACGTCATTACAGGCACGGTTAACAATACTCATCCCACCTTTGAAAATTTTTAAACTTTATTTAGCAACATGTCCAACAAAAAACATTAGTATCTCTCAAAATCGGAATTGGTAAATCAGATTTCCGAAACAGCAATCTGTGCACCCCTTTATATGTATATAAATATTGTCAAGAAAACCCGAGATCATCCCACTTCCCCACGCTGGAGATTTTAGTTTAACAGTAACAATAAATAAAGTTATCTTTAAAATGAATCACACAAGTAACATCTAGACCCAACAGTAGACTTAGACTTCAATAAAATCAATCTCGTTGTGTGTGTTGTTTTTGTCTCCTGCAAACTTTGCTTTAATTCTACTTCCTTTTTCTATCTAATCATAAGAAATCATAGTCAGGCAGAGAGAGTGACATGAAACAGGAACAGCAGGCTTCCTGGAAGAGGAGGAAGTAAGTTTCCAGCTTGCAGATTTATAAAAAACAGTTGATACTATTCCTCATTTCAAAGCATGACAGTTTTAAAGAATGAAGTCTAAACATTTTGAGTAATTGAATAAGACCCAAAGTAAAATACTTATATTAATATTAGTTTGCTTGTAAGAATACTTACACTTACACTTGTGGGAATACTTACAGGTAAACTGTAACTGTAACTTTGGTATCGAATAATGAGAATAATAATGGATTATTCTTTGTTTCTTTTCAGAAGACCATCTGTAATAACTCAGATTATGATTATAATAGAAGTAACTAAGAAGTTGTGGTTATCATAATATTATAAATGAATGCCAAAGCAAAGAGAGACTAAAAGGTTATAAATGTGATTTTGACATTGAACTGGAAATGATGTAAAACGTGTAACTGCAAGTAAAGATTACTGATTTTGTGTTGGAGGTAGATGGTAGGTGAAAGGACAGGGGGAAAAGAGGAACTGACAGGAGAGCAGAGATGACCAATGCCTTATTTGGGAACAACTTAAACTTTTCAAAAGAAAAGGTTGTGCAGGCAACAGATGTAGGAGGACTGTTGAGCAACCCTGGGTCATTAGAACAGACATCAGAACATAATGTTTCTAAGACAGTGATGGATATGAGATAATCTATCCAAACAGTCAGCCAATGAAACAAGCACAGCAGCAGTGCTAGCCAATGCAAATGCACCAAAAGAGTGGATAAACCCTATAAAAGGTGAGTGCAAAAGAGGAACCTTTGGTTGGAAACTCCAGGAAGCTTTGAGCCAAGATCGAGATGGACAAAGAACTCTGCAGCTGAAGAAGAGGCGGGGCCACAGAGACGAAAACTGTCCTGTGCATGGGGACCAATCTGTCAGCCCCGCAACATGTGGCTTCAAATTGCACTTCTCTCAGACCCCAAAGACAAAAATGAAGACCAAGGCAAAGATGAAGATAAAGGCAAAGAAGAAGAACTGGTGCTTTCCTTCCAAGAGGTCAGCTCGTCTACATCTCAACGGACCAGAAAGATCATGCGGCTCTGAAGGGGCTTCAGAGCCGCAAGACAAGAAGCTGAGGACCGCTACACACATGAGGAAGTCACCCTAAGACCCAAGACCTGCCGCTTTAAGTCAGTACTCTTCCTGCCAGCACCCAAGGCCTGCGTATCCTCATCATCCATGCAGAGACGAAAGCTCATCAGACCTGCAGGGACGCCTGCCCTCATCGATCAGCGCTGTGAGCCTCTTCCTGCTGCAACACCTTCTTCATCATCAGGCCAGTTCTGGGGTTCAAAATGCCATACTCCGTCCGTCTCTCTCAAAGGTTCCCTTTATGGTTCTCAGAGTCAGCATTAGGGAAAGATAGCCTAGATGATTGATTTTACTTATTTGATTATTTCTGCTACTGAATTAAGCTGAACTGACCCTCACAAAAATGCAAAATAAAATATTTAGCATAAATAAAATCTAGGAGATGTTGTGGACACTCAACTAATGAGTCACCTCAAAGTTCTTTGATGGTTGTAAAATAGCTATGATGTTCGATTCTGGGGAGTAAAAGGTGGAATGTTTTATAGGTTGCTTTTAGCCCAAAACTATATGTAGACAACATCCTTTGGACTCGCCCGAGTCACTAAAACTAACCTGGTTCAGTAACAAGTGCACATTATAATAAAAAGAGAAGGAGCAACCATTAACAGTTGTGCCCTGTGAAACTAGTTGGCTGCAGGCTGCTCAGTCTGGCTAATTCACAGGGGGAAGACGGGTAGGACATCTGAATGAAGGTCGTCAGAAACCAGGCGAGTCTTTATCGTCACCAGTTTTAAACAGAGTTCACTGCAGTTCTGGACAGGGTAAATCCCAGCAGATTTAGGAAACTCAATTCACCCGTTAGACTGAGAGCTGGTAGCACATCTCCCCCTCTCAGAAGGGGAAGTAGAGAGTGAGTGAGTAGAGAGAGAGAGGGGGAGGGGGGGTATTGCGCAACAACAATAGAGCATTTCTTACTATTGCTCTCAATCCTGCTTTTTTCCTCTTGTCTGTCTCTCTATTTCACCTCTCTTTTTTAAAACCAAAGACAGAATGTTCACTTCAATGGTAGTTTATTCTTTAACTTAAGGCTGCTTTGATCATCTTCTCAATTGGCAGCTCCACGGCAAAGTACTGTACACCTCCTAATGTTGTCATTAGTAGAGATTAGTCCTGGTAATTAGCCACGATAACACTTAAACTGGCAGCTAATAAGGCGTGAACTTGCCTCAGATAATGCGTAAAGAAGTGAAAAAAAGAGTGCAGAGGAGGGAAAAGCTTTAAGAGGAAGGTAAATATTTATGTGTGTCTTCAGGTTTTTATTTTAGTTTCCGCAAAAGTCAGCCCAGTAGGATTCATTTTACAGCAAAGCAAAGAAAACTGAAGTTCTCTCTTAAGTTTTTAATGAGCATGGTTGATGAGAGCAGCTATACTCCAGGAACATTAGCATGAGTGATGAATAGCATTGTTCATCTCATTATTTAATTTGTTTGTTTTGAAGTTGATTTTTTATCGCCACCAACTCTTAACTTCTGCAATTTCCTTTGCTTGAATTTGGTACATATGGAAAGTGTACACAGAAAGCTGTTAAATCTGGTTTAATCAAAGTCTGGTTCACTTGCCTAGAAAGTCTGGTTCTTTTGGCGAGATGCACAATGGAACTCTGATGCAGACCATAAACTGAAACTCTGCTCCCCCTAAAAACCTCAGTCTTGTTTCGGTTGAAGTGATCTCTGGTCTTCAAATGCATATGTGAACGCCAAGCGAACCGGAGACTGCTCCACAAGCAGGAAGCTTGTGGAGACTGCAGGAAGCAAAACAAATGCGCTAGCAGGACAAATGGCTCATGGTTTATTATCAATGACAAGGCAGAACTCCTACAACTGCTAAAAACTGCCGCCACTCCATTTTGGCTTACATTTGAAGAAGGAAGTTGTGCTCATGTCTTCTTCAGAGGTTTTCATGTTGCTTCCTGCTATGGTTCTTGCTGCAGCACCACCACAGGTGAGTAAATGCACAGATTTTTCAAAAGGTTTGGGTCGTTTGACACTGCAGTGTGAAAGCAAACTGCACCAGCTGAAAATGTAAGCAATGTTGCAATTTTGGCCCCCAATTGAACCGAGTCTACCAGATTGTTGGTGTAAAAACTGCCTAAGAAACAGGCTCTACCTGTGACCCAAGAACCATTTCTCCAGTTTAAAGAGAGTGGTCCAAAAAAACAGAAAGTATTGGGGGTTGGATGAAAAGAATAAGTATACTGGGTTACTGGAGTTGCTCATGTTTCTGTAAACCAGAATTCTAAATACGGTTTTGCAGAACATCATTCAGCAAACCTTGAAGTAGAGGAACTACAGCAGCAGAGGACCACTTCTGTCAGCTAACATACCTCTGGCAGCCTCATCCTGACAAGAAATGTACGTAAAAGTTAACTCGTGGTCTCTATGAGCTGCTGGTGGACGAGCTCCAGTGGATTTTATAGAGCAATGAATGTAAGACTAGGAGGAACTGCAGATAAGAAGAAAGCACATCAATGTGAAAAAAGAGATCAGAATAAAAGAGAAGAAAAAATAGTAGGAACGAGTGAGGGCAAAGATGAGGGCAAGCACATTCACTCAGTGCACGGAATCAATCGAAGAAATCAATTTTTAATTTGCCCATCAGGATGGCGAAGCAGGTTGTACCAAAGGCACGGCTATGGACTTAATTACACAAAACTGTCTCCCTGCGAAAAAGGGAAAAGATGAGAGGCCAAGAGGAGAAGAAGGGACAGAGACGAGCAGAGAGAAATGCAAGAGGAGTGACAAGGACAAGCAGGAGCACGGACGCTGATGGAGCGGCTGGTGTGAAATGGGTGATAGCAAGGTCAGTGACTGGGAGAGTAATAGAGCGTCGGAGGTTTCAGGGGAGGGACAGATGGTGACACACAGAAGAAGAGTCGGTGGAAACAAGACCCAGGGAAAGAGAGAGACCTGATTTCACGCTCCACCTCTCTGGAAGGAGGCTCGAAAGCACACACGCACCAAGTACATCACACGGAGTATGATCATAGCATGTGGGGTGACTTTGAACACACACGAAGAAGCACACACACCAACCCTCTAAATAAAAAAAATAAAAAAACTTCATACTGACAACTTCAGTGTCTCTTTTGGTGCCTTTTTTTTTACTATCCTCTTGCTGTGCTCTTCCTTTGGATTTCTGCTGCCTTGGGTGGCGTGGGTGGGGGGGGGGGGTGGTCTGGCCAACCGTATCAAAGGCATTTGACCACGGTGGCTGCATGAAAGCTTTGCCCCGGACCATAACGCCAGTGATAATCCAAGCTGTGCCACAGCAGCAGCAGCACAGGATGAAACGCACTGCGGTCTACACACCCGCACTCACTTGCAGGACTCCCTCCTCACTTTCAGGAGCTACTGTACTACCTGGAGCTTCAAATCACTCTGATTGGAGGTTTTCTCAACGCCTTTCTTCGTGGTTGCCTCTCTGACTCAGCTCAGATCATGGAGTCATTAGAGCTTGACTGCAACTGAATTTGTCAGGCCATGAGGCACAAATACTGGGAAAAAAAAGTGTAAGGCAGCGTAAAGGGTACGCCTTTACTTTCGGCGAATTAAGTGCTACCTGGAGCGCCAAGTCATTCCGAATGCAGGTTTTCTCAACACCTGGAAGTACTTGTGTTGGCTCTTATTAAGAAATTTGGTTTCACTGGACTGAAAAAGAGATTCTCTTCGTTTAGTTTGGCATTTATTGTAATCACACATCTCTCAAAAAAATGGAACTAAGCATAGAAAGAACTGGGTGTTATCAGTGCTCACAAACAGGTGATTTAAAACAATACTTTGTGTTTATTTGTTAAAGTAAAACTGGTCTGATATTTCATTGCCAATATGAGACATGACTTACTGCAGAGACACAAATCTGTTTGAAAAATGGCAGATAGTAAGTTATTTTCACCAGGGGACATGCCAGAAGATGCATTGAAGATATTGATGACTAGAGGAGCTAATTTTTTGCCTAGTGCATTTGATAACTTTGAAAAACTTTTGTGCATTTAGCTTCCCCTGAATTAATTTTTATGGATAAATGTTACTAATGTAATTAGCTGTTTTGTAAACTTTGAATTCAACAAAGTTCAACATCTGTGTCAAAGTTTTGGTTATCGACTGTTAAGAATTCTTCTAGTAGTTGGACATTTGTAGTCATGCTCTTATTTTGAAGTGGGTGAACACTGTTTACCCAATGATTCCATTTCCTTTACTTAAAATCTCCACCCACAATCTTGCGCAGCAAATGACATTTATTATGTACTCAAAATTATTGCTGTAGAACTACAGCTTGTAGATCTACTTTCTGAATGAAAACTGTGGTCAATTAGGCAAAATTAGCAGCAAAGTTAGCAATACTCAATAATGGTAAAGCTGAAACCATGAGTGAAAGATCTTTTCCAAAGAATGACTTCCTGAAGCGCATAACATACAGATAGGTGTGCAATACTGTAACTCTGTTGACAACAGTGTACTCTGTTGTGACAAATGTTGGAAATCAATATGGTTCAATTTAATGCTTTAACATTAGCTTCTAACAAATAACATGTTGGCATAGTGCTTTAATGCTAGTAGAACTAATGTTCATGTTTAGTGCTTTAGGATTAGTGCAGTTAACTTTTTAGTTAGCTGTGTTTAAAGTGACTGCTCCTACCCACGAGCTCATTCATTCAGTCACTACCCAGCGCTTGTGACCATAGATGAGGGCAGGAACATTGACTGACTGGAAAATCTAGAGCTTCATCTTTTAGCTCGACTCTCTCTTCACCACAACAAACCAATACAACACTTTCATCATTGCAGATGCTTCACAAATCTGCCTATCAATGCCCGTCTTTCTCTTATTTGTGAAAAAGACCCCGAGACATATAAAATTCCTCCACTTTGTGCGGAACCTCATCCAAGATGCTTTTGTATTAAACCCCTTACACTCTGATATCTTTTGGAGTCATCTGATTGTCTAATGCGTGTAATTTAATGTCAGTGTAAATCGATCTGTTTTGTGAAGGCCTCAGGGTTTGTTAGAGAACATTGGTGAACAAAAAGCACCATGGGGACCAAAGAACTCAGCAACCGGGTCAGGGATGAAGTAGTGGGAAAATTTAAAGCAGGGCTTTATTCTAAAACAACAACAACAGCTTTGACGTCTCAAGGAGTTCCGTTCAATTTGTCAGCTGAAGAAAGAAAGATTGTAACAAAACTTGCCAAGAGAGGGACATTCAGCTAATGTGACAAGCTAAGCATGCGGTGCAGTAGCCAGAGAAGCAGCTCATAATAACTCTGAGGGAGCTTCAGGCATCTACAGTTAATGTTACTAGTTGTGCACACCACAAATCTGGACTTTATGGGAGTGGAAAGAAGGAAGATATTGTTGAAAGGAAGATATAACAAGTCTTGTGTTATGTCTGCTACCAAAGGGGTAGCACAAATGTGAAAAAAAAACAAACAAAAAACTAAATGGGTTATGTACAAAAGAGATCACAAATTCACTTCTTAGGCCAGATGTCAAATGCTGTGTGGTGGAAAACTACTACTGCAAATCACCCTTCACTGTGGCGTATCAAGATGGGCATATTTTATTTATTTCCGTAGGGACAATGAAACTAGTCAGACTTCATATGAGGATGGACAAAGCTGAATACACAGCAATACTGGAGGTGCTGTAAACAGAGACAGAGCCATAATGGAATATTTTTGATCAAAGCATTGTGGGTTAATCGAAAAATATTTCCAGTCCCAAAACTTAAAGTTGCGGCAACAGAAGGCCCTACAACTACATTTCCATTTCCCTGTCTAACGCCGCTTATTTGTCTTATTTGTTCTTCCTGTTCACTATCTTTTCTCTCCCATTCTCTTCATCTTTTCCCCTTCATCGTGCTCTGTCTGTACACTGACTATAAATCCTGTCTTGTCCTGATGACAGAGAGGATAGTTAAATGCCTTGGGAGGTTTAGGACCCACAGGGGAACCTTCCGATACCAAGCCAAATAATGAAAATGTAATTCTCAAGGCATAATTAAGTTAGAGATGGTGTGATTACTGTGTGATCCATTAAAAGAGATGGCAAAAGTAATTACTTATTCAATCAGCAAGGTTTTATGAGGATATAAGATGGTACCATGTTGCTTTACGTCTATACAAGCCATTACATTTACAAGAGAATATCGGTTGGGGCTGCGATAGGTCTTCATGACAGCTTGTTCATCTTTGTGGTAAAACTTTGGCGGCATTAAAGTCATTTTTTGTATGTGAATTGAACTGAATCCTGTTGGTGGACAGTATAAAACCGGAATACGGCCGCTTCCCCCGTCAACCTGTTGTGGCGTTATTCATTTCTGCTGAAGTGTTTGGTCTACACCAGGGTAGGAAAGTGCAAGACCAACCACAGAGGGAATAAACACTTGGAAAGCAATTCAGAATGTTGTGCATCTGACACCTCCCACTCCAACATATGGGAGTTAAATCTGCCCACGCTGATGAATCTCTAGAGACTGTGTCAGTCAACACAAGGGTGGTCGCTGAAAAATGTGAGGATGACACTATTCTACGATCCAACATGTTCTCACTGCAACTGTGTTATGCTGCTATAATTACATTTTATTGTGGAACCAAACAGACTGGTTGGCTGGTATTGTTTGATAAAACAAAAACAGACTCACATCTTTAAGGCAGCCCATAAAGTTGTTGCTGACTGGTGATCCGGGCAGGTCTGCCGTGTTGGGGCTTCCCCCGATGTAGAAGAAGTCATCGGAGCCCAACATGGTGTAATCCTCCTGGGTGTAGCCAGTGGTGGTCAAAATACCATCCACAGAGATGGTCACCTAGTGCAGGCACCGGCCAAGAGAGACAGAAGTAGAAAGAGGGAACAATAGAGCAAGAGTAGAGAATGATAAGAGAGGAGAGAAATTAGAAGAAATGAAGGGGGGAAACAAGGAAGATGTTAGATTAAACGCCAGGAATGGGCAGGGCTGTGTCCTAGGGTGTATTGCTCTCTGTGGTGCTAGTCAGACTGAGGATACTCACTGCAGAGTGCACTTGTTACAGTAAGGCTAAGCCGTGAACTCCAATGTACTGATCATTGACGGTGTAGGGAATAGACGAAAGAGACAGTTTGCTTCAACTGGATTCTGGACTGGTTAAAGACGGGCTAGAAAACTTAAACCGGACAGGTACTTTTTTGTAATAAGACTAATAATATCCACTATCAACTACCAAAAGTTCAATTAGTTCAATTCATCTGGGCTTAGGACATGTTTGCCAACAACTGAAGACATGGTCTGAACGTCTTCCTTCTCTCTCTTCTTTGCTCCTGTTCTGTGTCCATTTGGTACATTCACCATTTTACCACTTGGTAAACGCACCAAACATAAGCCATTTGATCTTTACAAGTGGCCCTGTGTTTTTTTTCTCCTTCTCGCCCATGCCTGGCATAGATATTCTATAACATTTCTTTGCTGAACCAGTTTTCATTTCAGGCGCTATCACTAAAAATAACTCCTGTCTCATTTTAATTGCCTCCAGACTCTTCATTCTCTGCAAGGTTACACATTCTGCATTGAATGTTTGATTGCAGACGGAGTCGACGGTGCCAGGTTGGAATGAGGAATCAAGAGACTCAGACGTAAGCTGAAAGTATGAGATAGTGTTAACAGACGTGCAGAAACAGGACTTACCATATTCAAAATTCTGCTCTTTTACATTGTAGAGAACGAGAGGCTGTGTTAAAGCTCAAACTAAATCATATAGTGTTTGAAATACTGAGTCTCTATAATCTGATATCAATGGAGCATGAGTAATCCAATGAAAAGAAGATGTTTTTATCCTGAATTTCACTAAGAGGTATGAGAGCTACTCTGCTAGCAGCGCACACAAAGCTCAGAAGATGAGACGAAACAACTGTTCTAAATGTCACAGCAGCCTGTTCACTGATAGTTCAATAACTACCTGGGGAGTGAGAAAAATGAGATCTGGGATACACTCAAGGAAAGCGTCTCTCCTCCACTCATTGGATAATACGGCAATCATTCTGAATAAAACCTGTTCTCTCCACATTCGGCTCATTACAATGCAGACAAAATTGCAGTACTTGAATAGAATGCAAATAAGTATAATTTAGCTAATTGTACTGTTGCTCTGCGTTGTCATTTTACATCATGACTGTATTTAGTATTAGCACCACCAAAACAGAGCTTTCAAACAAAACACACAGCCGATGTTGTCTGATTTGGGACCATATTCGGTGCTTTGTCAATTATTTATACTTTAATCATACTAAAACAGCTGGCTTGGCTGAAAGGAAAAAAAGTGCTCTCATCTCTGACTTAATATATAATGAGTTTGCATAAATGTATAAACTCAGCACTCCCAGGAGTTATGCACATTGATGTTTGCTTTCCGTTGCCTCCTGCATCAAGCAGTGGCAGTATTACAGATATCACAAATAGAACGTGGAGAGGAATTTTCTACTGTCTATGGACAGAATGTGTCGATTTAATTTCACTACGTTTAGCTCACTGTCTCTGGTTTAAAAGGATAGAGAATCAACTAATGTTTTAAAGTGGCAGTATTATGTATTTTCCATGCATATAGCGCCATTTTATAGCACAATCAAATAAGTAGTGTGCCCCTTATTTGTTACAAAAATTATATCATATATATTTAAAATAACTTCTTACAACATGGCTCCTCTTTTAACCCTTTAACAATGTGTTGCCCTGAGAAGTAGCTCATATAACGAGCTCAGCAGTTCCACCAGGTGTTTGCTAATTGCTGCTGGCTAGTCTGAAGGAGCTGAGTTGGGGAGTCACTCTGTGAGGCGGAAGCTCAGAAGCTTGGAAACTGCAGCTCTGTGTCTCAAAGGCAGAGCTCGATCCACCAAGGTGCTTACCAAGGCATGAAAGAATCAAGGCGACACTCCTGGTATATTTTTTGAAGAGGGGTTAACATTATAACATTATGTAAATCTCAAAACGGCCAATTTTACATAATGCTGCCCCAGAAATCTCCATCTGCTTTTCTGCAAAAGTTTCATGTTTTTTCTTTATTTTAAAAACCTAAAATATGAGGTTCTTGATAAAAAGGCAGATCATTACCTGAAGGTGACAATCTAAACAAGTCTTATTCAGCTGAACTGATGGAAAATTAGGCTCTTAGGGTTCTTGACAACGCATAAACTGTTTCTGTCCGGAACAAATGAAAGCATTAAAAGTTCTGAAGTTGATGGCTGAAGCCGAACTATAGCAACTGCACTCCACAGATCCTGAATCTTCAGCTGAATCATCAGTTTTGATTCCCAATTCCGTTCGCCATTTTTTTTTTTTTTTCCTTTTCCTTCGTACTTCCCTGATTAGCAGGGCAACCCATTTTTATGTCTGCTGTTGGTGAATAATAACAATTATACTGGCCAAAAGCATCTGGCGTAAAGAATCTGCAGTTTACAGAGCTGGTATGTGGGGGTAAGTGGGGGGTCACAGATGGGACTTCTCAGCGGGACCGACTCACTTGTCCTATCATCATGGAGAAAACCTCACCGGCTGGGAGAAGAAATGCGGGGCATTATCAGGATGGTTGCAATTTTTCCAACACATTTATTTGACTTCAAATGAGCCACACGATCACCAAAAATAAAAGGTTTCGAGGAAATACTAAACCTGGAAGGCCTTGAGACTAAAGCGTCATCTAAAAGTGCTAAGGAACTGCTAGCGGAACGTTTCGTAGAAAGATGTTGATCTCAAGAGCTGGATATGATCAGAGGGATTATGAGGGAGAAACATTGACAAACTGCCAGACAACTATTAAATTCAACAACAACAAAAAAATGACAATTAGAAATGATCAGTAGTTTTTTTTTCTTTATGTTTTTCTTTCTTTCTACTATTTGTAAATCTGCTGCCTAAAAGGTTCAAAGCAGACAGACAGATCAGTACGTATTGCCCGGAGGAATTTTATTTATGAATTGATTTACGATGTGATCAAAGGCTGGTG
This sequence comes from Girardinus metallicus, assembly GCA_903067095.1. Taxonomy (NCBI): domain Eukaryota; kingdom Metazoa; phylum Chordata; class Actinopteri; order Cyprinodontiformes; family Poeciliidae; genus Girardinus; species Girardinus metallicus. The sequence continues at coordinate 12,042 of CAEGAE010036515.1, forward strand.
CAAAAAAAAAAATACTCCCTGCAGAGAAAACGTGTCAAGGTGCCAAAACAACAGAAACCTAAGAGTATGTTATTTAAACGACTAAAAATCACTTCTTTATTGGATCTTTACACCTGGCTTCCCTGCACAAACCCAACTAAGCGACCTGCTGACTTTAATCGTTCTTCAGGGTTTTTTTTACCCAGAGTCTCTTTGCAGCACAGAGAGTCCCAGACCTCGCTGCTCTGTGCTGAATTGAGACTTTCCCAGATTTAAGGTCGACACAGCTTGAGACGTCAAATCATTTAAAGCAGACAAGTTCACCAAATCTCCCGCTGCTGAAACGATTCTTAGATTCTTGTGTTCCCTCCTGACAAAACATTTTCTACAACAATATGAAAACTTAGCTAATATGATGGATTAGCTTCTCGTGAATGAAAAGAATGGTTAGCCCTGTCATGACCGACACACACACACACACACACACACCCACACAGAGTTTACCTAGCTGACTTGCACACAGTCCACTGTGCATTAGAATACTCCCACCTTCTCCACTCTGCTGATCCTCAGAGGCCCGGTGAAAAACTTATGTGCTGACTACGGCCAAATTGAAAAGAAAAGAAATGAGCAAGCACACTAATAGGAGGTCCCACGAGCACAGCCGCGACTTCACCACTTCTATATATGGATCAGAACGAAGCCAGGTAGTTTCTGGGGCTCTACGCAAGTAGGAGAGAGGAGGCACTAAACTTTCCTTTTTCTCCAGGATAAAAAAAAAAAAAAAGTTTAATTTTGGCTCCATAGCAACATGACAGGTTTTTGGTTTTCTGGTAATTGATGCGTACAAGGACTGACTTTGATGATGGAAAGGAGGAGGTAGGGTTTCATGAAGAGAAATGTACATTTTCAGTCCGTTTAATGTCACTATTTAAATTTAAAGCCTACATTATCCTCAAAAATAACTTATTAAAATGCTTGAAAATTTTACCAAAGTTGTTATAGTTTTATATTGGGGAATAATGATACGCTTTATTCAACAACTGAAATCCATACAAACTAAACTTGATGAAATATAACTTTGTATAAAGATATATTCCCAATATGCGGGTTCCAGAAAAAGGCTAAATATAAGGTAATAAATCCCGACCAAAAGTGTTTACTGCCCTGAATCAGATTTTATAGTTCAACCACAGTATATAAAAAAAAACACATTAGCATATTTTGGCAAGAACTGTAAGGCATAAAATAAATAAATGATGCATTTCTAAAAAAAAAAAAAAAAAAAAAAAGTTAATGGAAAAAAAACAAATTCATTAACAAATTTAAAAATGCTGCTTAAATTCAAAACCTTGTGTAAAAGGCCAGTAGTATTTATCTTGTTAAGGGTTTAATGTTTTTATGCCTTACTTTAGGACTTTTCATTAATCTTTAATACCCTGTAAAACCGCCTGTAAAAACTGCATGGGTGGCTGCCAAGTAGGGCAGCCTGAATGGCCCAATGAGGACACTTAGAGACGCAGGCTGGCCGGCAGATCCCTCGGCTGAACATGGACTAGAACTGACTAACAGGAAACGGCAACATCAAATTCCATCTGGACAACAAGGAAGTAGGTCTGATGCGAAACCTCTGTCTGGAGTTTATGCTGAATGTTTGCTGAAACCCAAAGAATCAATTGAAAGAGGGGAGACTAACTCCAACCATCAGCCGGTACAACAGCAAGTTATCATGCAGAGCGAACAAGGACTGGTGGACAGACATCATTGCTGACCAAATGTGTTCCGCTGATTTCTTAGGCAGGTCTACTTACTGTTTGGGCATCAAGAAATGTGACTATCCAGATTGCAGTTGAAGGAAGACTCTGCCACCGAAATAAGTCTGTTTTATTGTTTTCATTTTTCTTCTTGTTTTTTTGGAGAGTTTTCTAACTACAGCAGCTAAGGCCTGGAAGATTTAGATTGCAAATCGTTTTCACTCAACCAGGAAGTTTGTTGCTGGTAGGAAATGAGGCTAGCATCTCTCAAGGCTAGCATTTCTCAAAACAATGTAAACGCGCTTCAGTTTTGAACAGTTTTTTGCATGTGGAAAATATGGCATGTAGCAAATCATCTATACCTTTCTCAATAATCAATAACATTTCTTTTTTGGCTTTATAGTTTGAAATTCTTTGTGTAATTGCTGACTAGCTTTGCCCATTGGAATTTATCTTTGCAAATGAGCCTCGTGTCTTTAATGAAAAGAAATCTCTTAGCCAATTTAATCTTTAGCTTAGCTAGCTTAATTATTTCCTTCCATAATGAAATAATTAAGCTAGGGATCCCATTTGATCCCATTAATCAAATGGGATTTTCCATTTGATTAATATAAACGGCTTAAGTTTGTAGCCCTTTTCTAGTTCTGCTAGCCACTCAAAGCACTTTACACTGCAGCCAATCACCAAAGCACACTCATTAACACACATACATTCATACATCGATACACAGATTGGAAAGCAACCTGAGGTTAAGAGCTTTGCCCACATCAACATCAACATCTACCCTATCATCCAAAGTCACTAAATGTGAAAATTATTCTCTAAAGATGTTCAAAAACAATAACAAGTATATTTTTAAAATCTTTTCTTGTTTTCTTGAGTACTGTTCTTTTATGCATCTTCTATGGAGGTTATATGAATGTTTTTCCTCAGTGGTTAATGACTTACTCTGTTAATAAATATGAAAAGTTGAGTCCAACTGAAAACATGCTTCTTGAAATGTAATGTAATCAATTATTTTGCTCATTTGTAACTGATTGGTCAGGTTTGTACACTTATATTTCACATGCACTGCAGAATAGGGTTAAAATGCTTACCTGATAAACGGATCACTTACCCTTACAGCGCTACATCTGCTTACTTTCATAGATCTTTAGTGAGGAGAATTGAAAATATACACATTAAGTATTCATAACCGTTAACATTTCTATAGTAACGCAAGAGTGAAGCCGCTACAGACAAGCTTTCCATCAGAAAAACAGGTCTCATTGACTTTGATAGGTGTCTGGCAGATTGTCAAAATTTCCTAGCTAATCACAAATTATAGTTAAAGCATACCGGGAAACTAAGCTAGTACATTTCAGGGATTCTAAAAGTATTCCGGACGCGTCGTATCGGCAGCAGTTAGAGGGGGAGGGAGGTGCCTAAGTGAGGCCCAAAAGGCTTAGCAGGTTGAAGGGTGAACGTAAACTGTTAGTACTTTTGTAAGTAAGGGAAAGTCAGACACAAAAATGGTTGTTAGTACAGTTACAACAAAGGTTTCGTTGGAACAGTTGATTAGTAACACTGATTTGGTTAATTTCATCAATGTGGTCAGTAAATGTGAGGATTCTTTAAAAGTCCTCTGCAATTTGATTGCACAAACCAGATCCAGATTTGAACTGAACATGTTATTTCATGTGGAAGGGGTTTGTTTCGCTCAAGAAGAACCAAAATTAATCCATCCAAGTTAACAGGGTGACACACAGCCCATGCACGTTAACCAAATAAAGGATGGGAGGAAGTATGGAGGTGGAGGGAGAATTCCTTTGGACACAACACAAATGAGTTAAGGTAAAATAATAAAAAGAATAGGAAAAGCAAATCAACCATCTGGCAAGATGCAGCAGAAATGAGCTCGTAGGGACAGGGGGTGCAGGGAAGGGGTTAATTTAATTTCAGGGTATCACAACAACAGACAAATGGGAAAAGAAACAGAGCTCTCATTGTTAAGGCTGTTTGTGATATTCAAAATCACAACATAAAAAAAAAAGAAAACAAACCGTCAAGACACGTGTACAACAGACTGACACGTGCTGGGCTACAGCAGCACTTGCGCCATTTTAATGGCGCAAGGTTGCTCTAGCCAACTGTTGCATGCAAACAGATTGGAAGGTTACAATCACTGGATACTGTCAATGCGAAGGTGGAAGTGGGACAGGATGGGATCAATAGCCACGGATGAAATAAACAGGAGAGAGAGGTTTTTTTAAAGAATAGGGAAAATCCAGAGGGGAGAGGAGATAACCCTGTGTTTGGTAAATGGAAGGGTCGGTATTCCGATGGCGTCGATCGCCGTCGTGAGTTCAGGGCTTTTCCGATCGCCTCTGCCACATTGTCACGACGGCGTTATAGGCTGTGCGCTTGTATTGCTTCGGAATTTCTCTCGAAATTCAGGAGGAAATCACGAAGGCATCATCAAATGTACATGCTTACGCCTTTTCCCTCAATTCATGTCATGGTGGAAGGGTTAAATTTAATCCTTCCAACATTTATCCTCTTTTTCTTACCAGAGTAGGAAATCTGTCTCCCCTCTATATTTTTTCCCTGTGTAATTTTCTTTCTTTTTTTTGGTAGGGAAAGGTTTGAGGTCATAATTTGTTTTAGTAGGTTAATTTCTAAAATTAAACATAAATAATAATAATAAAACAAATAAACATAGGAAGAAAAGAAATAAAAAAATATAGGGGTATGTATACCACATTTTATGGTCATATTATCTATATTAGATCAGTAAATATATGTATGCATATATGTTAACCAGGATATATATATATATATATACATAAACATATATTCTCAGTCTTATCCCTATTTAAAAAGAATAAGGACAAAAAAAAGGAGAAGCCTACCATATTCATGCAAGGGATGAGGGATTTAAAGTGTACAAATATAAGTTAATGTTAGTGTTAGTAATGGGTAAAGCACACACAGCTTATAGTTATTTATGTTTTAGGGTCTGCATCAATGGGCAGACAGTTATTTAAAGACAGACTTCCCAGTGAAAGAAAATTAGACCAAACTGCCTGAATGGTGTTGAGACGTTAGCACACCTGAAACCCCCCCCCTCAAAAAAACACTTATCTAAACTTTGATTATCCTTACATCTATTTTAAGATGCTTTATTTTCCTTAAGTGTGCCGTCAGTGTTCGCATAGTGACATGAGTATGTTCCTTACCATTGAGAAATCATGAGACCATGAAACTATGTCCAAGGACTCCACCCTGACATGAGGCTGGTTTTATAGCAAGAGCTTGAAGCACTAAATCAAATGCTGTAAATACTCTTCAGTGTACCATAAACTTCACAACAACGTCCCAAGATAAACACGCTATGACATAGTAAACATGTTTTACTTTGGCAAGAAAAAGAATAGCTGCGTTAAAATTGTCAACTTGCTCAATATATTATACACTATTTTACTTTAGTAAATTTTACGTTCTCATCCTCTGTAACATGCAGTAGGAATTCATCAGGTGGTACAGCAATTTATAGTTACAGCTGAAAATAATCTCTCAAATCCTCCATCTTAAGCTCAGGTTCAGTTGAGATGTCATTCTGCCCAGGACATTCACTAGCTGAAACGTTTTACAGCTAGCAGTCTACTACTAGCTGAAACGTTTTACAGCTAGCAGTCTACTACTAGCTGAAACGTTTTACAGCTAGCAGTCTACTAGCTGTAAAACGTTTTACAGCTAGCAGTCTACTACTAGTTGAAACGTTTTACCGCTAGCAGTCTACTACCAGCTGAAACGTTGGACAGCTAGCAGTCTACTACTAGCTGAAACGTTGTACAGCTAGCAGTCTACTACTAGTTGAAACGTTTTACAGCTAGCAGTCTACTACTAGCTGTAAAACGTTTTAGATGCAACAAAGAATGCTAATTGTAATGCTAGCATGCTAAACAGCTAACCTAGGAGATTCTCAGTGAATGTACTGGGCAGACTGATATCTCAGCTGAACCTGAGTTTTAGCTGGAGGATTTGAGAGATTATTAGGAAAATGTTTAGCATACTCAAAGCAGTAAACAGAGATTTCATACTAAATGTAAAATGGTAGCTGTAATTTAGGCAAGCTGTTCCGTTTGGTTATCTGTACACGTCTCTGTTTAGAATATTCAAAACATTTTTCAGGTGCTAAATATATATATATTTAAAGAATACACAGTTCTGTGAAAAAGTATTTAGCCCACAGTGGTTCTCACCTTAGAACTTTCCAATTGATCTGATGAAGTTAGCCTTTATTAGGTTTATCTAGAGGGTCAAAACTTTTCACAAACCTTTCTAAAGCATAGATGATTTTGGGGGGAATCATGTGATGTACATATCACAATATAGGATACCACAATAATTCTTATCAAACTTGTTTTTAGTGTTCTTTGCATCTTAATTGGGAGATCAGCACATAATTATGAGGTTTGTGGCACTGCGAGAGGCCATATTCATCCCACAATTAAGTGAGCTAGTAAATGACTAAATATTTCATATGCAACCGATGGCGTTCTGGAGACTAATGAGCTAATCCTTTTCGAATAAAAGACGCAAAAAAAGATTTCAGTGCTCAACTTTTTTTCACTGGAATAGTCACAGAGTATGTATTTTCTTGAGAAATCAGCTGTGTAAGCTCGCCTCAAAAGGTTCCTCTAAAAAAAGAAATAATAAATAAAAAAAAAAAAAAAAAACAGGAGGGGATCTAGGGTTAACAAAAACCCCTAAAATTATTCTAATACAAAATTGTAAAAAAAAAAAACTAAACAAAAAAAAACATATATATTTTGCATTATATTCTTTATTTCTTCATACGGATAGTGTTCGAAGTTTAGAAAAATAATCGTAAAAACACAAAGGAAATAAGAGCACGAAAAGAAATAAAGACATAAAGTTAAAACAAAAAATATAATTTTTTTGTGCAGACCTCTTTGGATGAAAACATCGAAAATTTCAGGAAGGGGAAAATAAAGGGGAGTAAAAAAAAAAAATTCTGTTACACATATTTGTATAAGTTTATACAAAGAGAGGGCTAAAAGAAAAAAAAAAGAACAGAGGTGAAGTTTTTCAGCTACCTTGGAATTGATGGAGGATTGGACTTTGAGTTAAGCAAACAGAATAGAAAGAGTAACGGAAAACCCAGGGCAAACCAAAGTGTAAGACAATTAGAATGATATCTACCATATAATGCAGTTTGTTTACCATAGCGTGTCCAATGCCTGCGTGCTTCAGGAGAAAACAGGGGGGAGGAGAAAGAAAAAATAATAATGAACCTTAAAAAAAAATCTCAAGAAAACATATCCTAACCCCCAAAAAAGTGGGACAGAATTGCCTGTAGCAAAAGCAGCGTCTCAGTTCATAGACAATCTGAGGCTAAAAAGAAAAAGTAAAAGAAAAATATAGAAAAATACAACCTAGAAACTTCTTCTCTCCTATATTTATTTTGCTTTAAAACATCCAAATAAAGAAATAAAGAAAGCAACTGTAAGTGCCTAGTTGTTTTAAAGGGTCTTCAACACAAAATCATCCAAAAAAAAATAGAAAATAAAGAAAAAAATAATAAAGAAAAAGGATAGGATACAGTACATTTGTTAGTATGTAGGTCGCAATTTAAGTAGAAAAAAACAACAGATGGCACACATTCCGTGAATGACACAGTGTTAGTTGTTGAAATCATAAGAGGTAAAGGAAAATAAAATTCACTAACGAAAAGAATCAAACTGGAAAAAATCTGAAGCTTGTTAGTAAGAGAGACAAAAGTTAGCAAACCAACCTCCGCGGGGAGGCGGGTGGGAGTGGGCGGAGAGATAGGGCTTCGGGTAAATTTAAAGGGGATGTTTACGTGGAATTGGGAAGGAAATGAGGGAAAAGTACATCAATATTAGTATCCACGGTGACAGACTGATGTGGCCAGTGGGGCTCTCTATTAATAGGGTCTAGGTAATTTCTGCGAGGCCTTCGTTTTGGTGGGCACAGCCAATTATTTTCGATGACTTACAGAGAAGTGAATATAGCGGATGACAACTGCAATACATAAAACAAGAAAGTAAAGACGTTACGGCATTGCACAAATCTGCAATTATCTTGAAAAGCTAAGGTTGATCTCAAGTGTGAGGTTGTGATGGCGCCGAGTTAATTCAGAAATTTCCTGCAAAGGAGGAAGAAAAAGAAAAATGGCTGCTGCATTCTGAAAGGAAAAGAGATGTTAATTCTTTTTTTTTTTTTAAAACATACACACATATGACTGCATTCACAAATAAATCATAATTATCATACGTTTTAAGTGATTTCCTATCAAAGAAACATGTTGCTATCATTAGATATTTTAACGTTACATGTCTTGTGTAACACAAATTATATGCACAACCTGGTAAATATCAAGTATCACCCATGATGATTGTCTTCAGTAGTGAGGAAGGTTGTTCAGAATGAAAGGAATCCTGAACGACGGCATTTTTTCAGGTTTTCCTCTTTCGGATTGGCTGTGAAACTCCCAACAAAAATAAAGTTGCTGTGCAAAGACCCAATAAAGTGGCTTGTTCAAATGTAAACGTAAGGCTGAGAGAAAATTTCAAGCGTTACTAAAACGCTGTTGCATCCCAACAGAATTTGGACACTTTCACAAAGCTGGAGTAATTTCATTTTTGAAACTAGCAGATTCATATGCAAGTGGCTGCATGCGCTATAATTATACACGCATAGCCCAAGACGCTTGCAGCCATATTTACTGTAACGTTTATTCAAATGAAATATTTTTAGGACGTCTACTGCATAAAATCCCAAAGCAGGTCTGTTTAAATTCATCAAGATTCATTATTTGTTTTTCTCACACATAGTGCAACAAACTACATGAACCATGTGCATAAAATACAACAAAGCTACCATTTTTTTTTTTTTTTTTAGAATCAGAGTTAGTAGGTGCATTTCCACTGACCATATGACTGCACAACTTCACATTTCGAAGATAAATTTGATTATATGGAAACACGCCAAATCTGAATAAACTCTTGTTTTTGATGAAACGCTGTGTCTGTATCGAAACTGGTTTATTTTGCAAACCTGCAATGGAAACACTTTTTTTCCCCATCATACTAGTCACATAATCAACAACCAGATGTTGCCACTGGGGAAAACCATGAAGAAGAAGATGACAGGAAGTAGCGGGAGGATGATAGTGCGGCATGTTTTTTAGCAACTTATCGTGTGAACAGATTTATCCACGTGTGATTTTAGTAGCGTTTCTTATTTAACGGAGACACTGCAGTTGCATAGTTGTGTTTTTTGACAAAAGTGAAATATTGACAAAATTTTGCACACATTTCTAATGAAAACACATCATTCATCCTAACCCTGGGTTAAAAGTATAGGAAATGAGCTGCAGTGACAGAGATAAGCAGTTATTTAAAGTGTTCCTGCCCTGAATTATGCACAACTTCAGAAGGTAACAGAATTTCAACCACATAAAGCTAAAGAAACTTTATGAAGTTCGACGCTGTGGTCAGAAGCCTGTTCCCGGCCCAAGATTTGTCTCCGCTTTATGTACGTACAAAAGGTATGTGCCAGTATGTGGGAAGAATGCGTTCCCGCCATCTGTGTGGGAGATTGATCTGAGCAGTGACCATAAACAAACCAGTCCCCAGGAGGCTAAATGGCCAATGTTAAACTTTGCACACGCCCACTCCTTGATGCTTGGTCAAAGTGAAGAGCTGTCAGCCGTCACCCACTGTCTCTAATGATGCCTCTTAATCCATTAATTAGCAGAGAAAAAAGGATCCAGCAGTGGGTGTGAATCTGCATATGAGCACTGCAATTTGCTTCTGTGCCTCTGAGTTGCAGAAATAACAGCCTGTGAAACGAACGAATGGACATAACAGAAAACCTGAAAAAGCTAAACTAAAATCGTGAAATAAGATTTGCTGGCTCTGAAAAACGGGACAATAGAAGGTGGACTTTGAAACCACAGAAGCTTTTAGGTGCCTTATAGGCCGGCTCTGTTTGAATTTTGGAATGACCACTCTGGATAATCCCTTCTGTGAGAAAACGTGTCGGTATATTTTAAGAAAACGAGACTAAAGGATATCGGATGTTGCATAAAAACAGTAAAAGAGTTATTCAGTTTCAAGAATATTCAGCCAAGAAATATGATTTAAGTTTAAAAATATAATGAATAGGTGTACTTTAAGAAGAAAACAAAAATCTGCCAGTCAGGAGGTGGAGTTTCAATTTAGGCGTCTACAAGATCAAAGGCCTGTTATATACAGTTGAAGCAGAAGTTTCACATACACCAGAAAAACACCCTGTTCTAAAATCTATCCACTGATTCCCTGCAACCCAGAGAATAAACTTTACTATAATTCTGCTAGTTTAAAAATCAATAAATGACTTAGTTTCAAAATGCATTAAAGACCTGTTGTTGTACCAACCTTCCAGACCAGGCAGGTCTTCTACTTCTGGTTCTGCAGAGTAGACCAGAACCAGAAGACCTGAGTGGTCTTTCTTACTGTTGTTACAAACAACAGTAAGAAAAATGGTGGATGTGGGGGGTTTTTTCCCGGTGTATACCAGCTACATTTTTACCGAAGGCCTGAGACCCATAAACACTCATGAAAAGTCCCTTAGGATGGAGATCAGTGATGCAGAAAGTTAAACTTTTGTTTTCCTTTTCTTTGCTTTTTTTCTCCCAAGCCTGAGACAGGAGGATTTTGTATCTATTCGGTTTAAAAGACTTTCTGTCATGACTTGGAGTGTTCAAGGGCGCAGGAAGATGTGAGGGCAAAATTCCCTCACATCGGACAAAGGAGAAAGTGACATCTTCAACAAGGGGAAACCATGTGTGAATCCCATTTTTATACTTCTCGGAATGTAACTCGAGAGCGTGCAGGTGCCAGGCGTGCGGTCGGTCACAGCGTTTTTAGGAACAGGCTTTTGTGTGGATCAAAACGATTCATGTCAAAAGTTTAAAGAAGCAAAGAATTAGTCTTTTGGGTCAGAAAAAGGGCAATTTTACCACCCTGTCAGGCATTCTAGCGGGTTTGTAGAGTGAAAGGCAAAAATAATGAAAGTGTTTTGCGACGGCAGGAACCCCGCAGACGTTGGATTGCCTGTTTTTTGAGACAATATGCCTGAATAACATCTGCAAGCAAGTAGCTAAATCTGGTAAATGATTCCAAGGAGAGCATCAAGTACACTGCAGCTTCCTCCTCTCTCCCTTAAAGCCAACATATTTGGCGTCCCCCCCACCCGCGACCCTTTCTGTAATTGACCCATGTGGGAACATGAAGACTGGGTATGCTGATGCTACTGATGGCGGATAACGCTCTCCCCCGTGCGACAAACAACCACGGGCCAAGAAAAACAACTTTGTGTTGCATCTGTCTCAAATGCCCCCACCCCTCCCGGGAAGAGGAATCTTTATACGTTTCTAGTGAAGGATGCTGCCAGACGAGAGAAAAGAGAGGGAAGAGAGAGAGGAGAGGAGCTAATTATAATAGCACAAACACTGCGACTGCCTCTGTAGGTGTGCGAGCCACCGCCCCGGCAGAAGACCCGCAGGACGCCGAGGCAGGCTGCAAAAAGATGCAAAATGATGTCTTGTTGAGTCGCTGATCTCTTTCACACCCATCTCAGTGGCCTTTACTGAACTGTGGCCACAAGTGAATAAGCGGAATAAATATTTAATGAACGAGCTGTGAAGATGATCAATGGATGGCAGAGTGCAGCCAGGATTCCCAGGCCAGATAGATTTATCATTGTAGCTGGGAAAGTTCGGAGACGGATCACCGTCCTCTCACGTATCTCCACTTGGAGGCGTGAAAGTAAGAAATGAAAGCCACCTTCTGTTATTTTACAATGGCAAGTAAATGTCGCTCGCTATCAGGTACCTAGCAATCTGAAGGTATGGTTAGCAAGACATAACGCATCCGTGACAGCACGAATGCAAGTGTCTGTCATAAACAGATGCTTGGTGATGTATTTATGCTTTTGAATGCGTGACCCTGCCTGTCGGCGCTTTCCTTTGAATCAGAAAGGCTCTTTTAGCTACATTTGCTTCTGTGTACATTCCACCAATCTCGTCTGCCTCCCTGCAAGTCTGGCAACACTTAATAGAAGCAGGCAGACAGGCTTCAGGTGCAAATATAAATGTCACTGCAATTACGGCGGGAAGAAGTCGGCAAACAAACAGCATAAGGGTGTGCACAGATGTAGAGCTGTTAGTGTGTGAATGAATTCTGCAGCAGAACGTTTTTGCCTGCTGCAGTGTACTTGTCTGTTTCTCATCCAGCTCTGCAGTCCCCCCCCCACCCCCCTCATTTCTCCTACTTATTTCATTCTGGATTTCATTTGTTTCCCAGAAAAATACTGAGAAAATTTATGTCACAGTGCCATATTACTAAATGATGTCTTCAAGAAATGTAAAAAAAAAAAAAACACTAACATTGTTTTACATTTCCCTCTGTGTATAGTTGTACAAAGAGGGAAAATAAGATTGTATATTGTTTAGTGCCATGCATGTCTCAGCTGCTAATGCGCTACGAGAGGGATAATGTACTGTTTTATGCTTTAGCGATTTTGCTAACTTTGAAAACATTTAGCACGCTTAGCCTGGCCTAAATTAGTTATTCTGGATAAAGTCAAAAGCACTGATTTACTTGGCTATTTTGTAAGCTTTCGGTTGAATAAAGTTTGACAACGGTTTTGACTCCTACTTTGTGTCTCTTCAGGTCCTCTCTCTTTTTTTCCCTCCCAACAACCTTATGCCAAACAAGAAACGCACAGGAACGAAATAAAACACGGACAGTAGAGACACATACATCTACAACTTGTAAATTATAAAAACAAAAGTGATGCCCGTCGGTGGCAGTTTTTCAACAGAAGATATAATTTCAACTGAAATCAGCGCTTTGGCATTAGCTTCCACTAAACAGTGTTGTTGGAGTGCCTTAGCGTTATTAATGTTTATGATAAGTGCTTTAGCGTTAGCGCAACTGACTTTTTAGTCAGCGGTGCCTATGACTCCATATTTTGTAATATTAGAAGTATTTTATGGATCTTCTGTGACAGAACTTGTTTTATGCAGATTTGGATTCCAGTTTGTGAGCTCAAAGCAGCTGAACATGAATATGCATGTTTAAGAGCGCTGCTGCTGTTCATTGTTTGGATTTTGTACAATCTGCTGGAAGCTAAAACTTACAACAATAGCGGAAACTCACAGAAGGTAAAAAGATATGCTTCAAGAAAACAAGTAAGTGGAAATATCTAAGGAAATGTCCAGCAGTACTGGGTCATATTACAGACCGTACGGTATGATGTTAGTCTCTTACTGAGCTACCATAAACGTGATAAGTTAGTTGTGCCCCAGTCGTAAAACTAAATCAGGCAAAATGAAAGACAGCCTTTTCTCCCTCTCTGGTTTTATAAGACTCTTTAGTTATTTAGATGGAAAGTCAGATTCATAATTCAGGATTAGCTGATTAAACATTGATTAAATGTTTTGGAGGCTTTAAAGGGCCCACTTCATTAAGAACCTTACTATAATCATTAAACTGTGATCACGTAAATTTTTTAACCATTTCTCCATATATGTTATTTAGTCCAACCTTTACTTGTTTGATATCCACAAATATCACTTTACAAGTGAAGATGTATAAGTTATCAACTGTTTGAAAAACCAGTTCACCTCCTCGCCTGTGGTGGCGCTGCACCAATAAGACCTGAAGAAAACAACACAAAAACCTCCAAAGAAAAAACACCGAGTGCAACTTCCTTCTTTGTGAAATGTAAACAAAAAAAAATGGAGTGGCGTCAGATTTTAGCGGTTGTAGGATTCCTCTTTTGTCTTTGGCAAAACACCATTTCTCCCGCTAACGCTAGATTTGTGTGTTTGTCTTGGTTGTATTTACCCAGAATGCCCCACGCTGCAGTCTGATTCCTGCTTTTGAAATGGTTTCCGGTCTGCTTATGCATTCGAACCTCACCAGAGTTCACATTAGCGCTCGATTCCACATTCACATCTTCCCAAATGAACCAAACTTTCTAGGCAAACAAAGGAGAATAAATGCACTCTAAATGTAGTTTTTCTAGTAGCAATTGTCTTGGGCATGGATGATTGCTTACAAAAAGTTGCCATCCAATTGTTAAAACACTGACAATGTAAATGAAAAGTGAAACTATGGAAAAACAAGTCAGTCAAACATCTGTGGCTGAGATCCTGCAGACTTACAACTCAACATCCCATTCATTGTTTGCATAACAATAAGCAGAATATCTCACTCTCAAACAACATCTTGTGTTTTCACAAACACTCAATACCTCTTTTTTTTTTCTCGACCCGTTTCCGCCGCCAACTTGTCTTGTGCCGGTCCACGATCTCCATCTCAATCTCCTCCACAGTGTCTATCTCGCTAACATTTTATCACTTGTTTCCACCTGTTTGAATGGGCTAATGGCGCTGAAATCTGTTATCAGATTATAGGTTTGCGAAGCGAGGGGGGCAGGGGGGAGATGAATAAACATTAAAATGCTGGAGCAGATAGTGGCAAATGAAGCTGATGAGAATGTGAATGCATGCGGGGGTAGTGGGGAGGCATGCTAATGGGTTGAAAATATGATGTAAATGACCATTTTTCCCCCCACACCCCCACCCACCCCCGCCTCTGAAATGCAAAATCTACCAGTGATAAAATCAAACAGCTGGGATGGTTTTCTGGGTTTTTTGTTTTTAAACACATGGTGTTTGTAGTTTGGGGTAGACTGTCTGTGATCAGGCAGAGGAGAGGACACAAGGGAAGAAATAAAAATGAAATCCTAAAAGCACAGCCTCCCACAGATATATGACGACTGCACTCCCACATCCTCGCAGCGTGGCTGGAGCACATTAGGAATACTTAAAATGTCATTGGCAGTAAATTGAGAAAGGATTACAGGGGTGTTAGTGCGCCATTATGTTCATCAAACAAATCCCCTACCCATGCTTGTCTTCAATAGCAATTCCATATCATCATAAGAGAGCGTACTATATGGGCTGCAAAGAAAATCTCTCTAAATAGTATTCTTTTTTTCCTTTTGGCTGGTAGAGCTTTCATCTTTCTCAAAATAAACACGTTTCTGAACCTTCCACGTTAACAGAAGCTAACCTCCTACATGAACTTGTTTGATATCCTTGAGTCACACTTTAAACGTGGAAGCTACTCAGGCTGTCACCACTTGGTCGAGTGATTTCCCCGACTTTTCTCGTCAAGGACCAGAAAGTCGCATTACAGACGTCTGGCCAGGAGCCTTTCACGCTGACGGAAAGGGTTAAACGCAGGAGCGGAGCCGGGGATGATTCACAACCAACGGCGTAGCGGACTCCGTTGCTAAGTGACAAATTGCCAGCGAGAATGGGGGGAGCGAGAGATAAAGTGAAAATGAAAGGGCGAGGGGGCGAGGGGAGGAGAGAGATGTGCGGTAGAGGAATTGATTGCCTCTCTCTTAGGAATGCCGGCTGCTTCTTGGACGGAGGGTTGTGTTAAAGGCGAGCTAGGTAGAGTGGGGTAATTGTAGCTGATGATGCCTCACAGAAATGGGTGTACAAAAAGCTCAGATTGAGTCTGAGACAGATAGAGAAGGAACGTGACCGATAAAGGGTGTGTCAACTAGCATTATCAGGGAATTTTTATTATGTCTCCGACATGAAGCAGAAAGGTGAAAATCATCAAAACTCCTACTTTCTTGGCCACGTGGCTAATAGACAAGGTGGTAAATTCTTCATTTCCAAAAGGATAACATTAAGTTAATGTTCTCTGTGTTGGTATTTGATGCAAAATGAACAGTGACGGGTACACACAGCCTGTGGGGAGAGGGGATTGCGTAACACCAACCAGGAGGAAGCAGAATGTGGAGAGTCAAAAGCGCACTATTTTATGCATAAGATGTTTTCCTTTTTTTTTTTTTTTTTACATTTTAGTCTCAGGGTATGCTTGAACCTGCCTTGGAACTAGAGTGTAAAATAAACTAATTAGCTAAACTGGCACTGCTGCTGAAAAGTTTATAAGTGTTTACTGTTCCTGTAATTAGGATGCATTAATAATGAAATAAACAAAATGATTCTCATTGATGAAAATTTTAACTCCTCGGTGGCTTGGTTGTGTCAGTCTTTAGCTTTGACATTCAAAACTGAAGATGTTGAGTGGTAAGTAGCTCTACATGAATTTTTGTGTACGGGAGGTTTGGACTGCCTCCGGTACTGTGAATTCAGACAAACTCCAGATACAACCAGTCTCCCTTAGGAGATCAAAATGGAAATTAATAAACTTTATAGATACGTCAATAAGGCATGGAAACCATATAAATCTGTTGCTTGTGTTTGCATATATGAAAAAAAGCTGGGTTTAATTATTTCTGTCATAGCTTTGGACATTAGCTCAGCTTCAGTTTAGCCAGGCGACCATATTGTTTTACAGAGGGTCTCCTATATAAAAAGAGGTCATCCAAATCGAAATCTTTTTAAAAATATAAAAAGCTAGACACAGAACTGCTTCAGGAAAAGTACATCTGTTTTTAGTAGTTCTCAATTCCAATTTAAGTATGAGGTGCAACAGGCGAATGCTGCATAATTTATGTGTATTTTTTCTTAACATGGTCATCAAACAGGGTCTCCTAGAGGAGGACATTGTTGGAAAAAAATATTCCAACTCCCAGTTTTTATCTGGAAGCAGAAGGTTAGTGTGTGCTGACCGAAACGACAACAGGTGCTGCCAACAACCAATGAAAAAGAGAGGCAGAGACTCAACTGCAAGCTCTTTATTTTATTTTTTTTTATTTTACTTGTAACTATGTATTGTAAGTAGAGCCAGGAGTTTAACATGTTAATTTTGATTTACTAATTAGATAGATTTTAGCACATTAAAAATTTTACAGCAATTTTTTTTTTTACAAATGAAGGTTCTGGCCAGAACCTTTGGATTGACGCGTTTCTGGTACACCAGTAAATCTGACGCACAAGTGACATCCACAAACAACAACGAGATTCATTTTTGCTTCTGATGGGACGCTGGAAAAAAAACTATTGTTGTGTTGAAGTTTTGCTAAAAGGAGTTAGCCTATTAACAAAGCTTTTCAAGCCTTAAATAGCATCTCAATGCTAACCATGTAGCAGCAGCAGACGCTAATGTCAGCGTCCACAGTCCACATTTCTAAAAAATTTCAACTGGTAATCAGGAGTTCCTGAAACTAGACAGCTGAATGGGTAGAATAACACTTTGCACCAATCAGATGGTTAAAGAACCTGAATAACAGATCAAAAACAATGAATATATTTGTTTTTGAACTGATATGTCTATTTAAAAAAAAGTTTTTCAATTGAAAATGTTGCTTGCTTTGTCGATATATAGTTTTCGGATAAACTGAGATCAATTGTGACTAATTAATTACAGACCCTGCAATTAACTTGAAGGAAAAATGATCACTAATTATAAACATAAAAGCACAAACAGTGGGCATAGTGCAAACCAGGAACTAATTACGCAATAAACCCCCCCTAAAAAACAGACAATCATATATTTTAGACTGACATAGTGACATAGTTGTTCTTTACATCTCGACATGTAAAGAACAACTACAGTTCATTCTCTGAACATCTTCTATTACCGCCACCTACTGGCAAGTTTTTTTTCTTTTCCATCAAACTGTTATGCTTGCGAGAGTTTGACACCTTCATCCGGCTGTAAAGTTGGTCCCTCAGCAGGGGCAGCAGTGAAGTGTTTGTCGCTCGGTCTTTAAGTCGTCAAAGTGTAAACTAGTCTTTGCAAAAATCGATGGATATCGTGTAGGATCCTCAGCTTAAGTGCTGGTTATCAGCTCAGATGTGTCAGATCTGAGCCAATCACAGGGCCGGTCTGTTTCAGAGGAGTCTGTGAGAAACATCAATGGCTTGACTGATAACCCTCCCCACACCCAACCCACCATATTGACAACATAGAAGTAAGTGGTAAGTGAAGTACTGGCATGAGTGAGAAGATTCAATGTCAAGGGAGTAATAGCGAAATGTTTTTTTGTGTTGAATTTTCAGCAGCATGCTCCAGGCGAACCACGCTGCTGTTCTGTCAGAGCAGCAGATCCTCTTTGTAGCCTTCCCCACTAGGGCTGATATGATAATATCAACTTTTTCTCCTCTATGTTTTTCTGCTTTTATTCAAATGTGGTTGTTTAATTATAAAAGAATGAGTCAGAACATGTCAGTCAACAACATTGGAAAATGTCCAGAACAGCATTTTCTTTCAAAGTTTGTACCTCTATCTTGTTGCCTCCAAAGTAACTTTTTTTAAATTATTATTATTATTAAAGATTAACACATACATGATTTCTTGCAAAAATTGTGTTATTGTTTGGAAGCATAATATACAATGTTGATGTGTTATGGGGCATTTCTTTTAGAAACATGGTATGAATAAGTGAAAGCCTATATAAACATACAAACATATGTTTATATGAACAACTATTTTGATGCCTGAACACCGATTGTAATAAAATTTCAGCAGTAGTTTAACTTTATTTGAGGCAACTATAAAACTAAACTGAATAAAATTATCTGTGGAGTTCCCCAGGGTTCCACCCTCGGTCCTCTCCTCTTCCAAATATATATACATATACACCAAGATAGAGTATCACAATTTTTCTGATGCCACAAAGTTGTACATTAGTCTATCACCAGGAGAATATAGTCAGGTGTAAATATTCGCTATTAAATAACATTGTCTTCAGCTAAATGAAGATAAAACCAAAGTTTTAGTTTTTGGACTAAAACAGCATAGGTCAAAATTCACCGCCCATATTCAATCTGCCGGTTTAAAACAAGTTTAAAAGGCTTTATATTTGCTACTCTTAACCTATTTTTCATTTACTTTTAAACCTTAATTTTTTCTTAATATAGGTTATTTAAAAGCACTTGAAGTTGCCTTTGGCTGAAAGATGCTCTATAAAAAAAGTTGCCTTGCCATACATAACTAGATAAAAACATTAATGGGCATGTATTGCATGCTACGTGAAATAACTCCAAACAGTAAGAACGTTCTAGTCAAAACCTGACCACACCACATTTCACAGTCATTCAGTTCGATGATTATTCACCACCTCATTAAATAATAACAGCTGTCCTGAAATTCAATCATACAAACAGAACAATTAGAGTTCAACTATTTTTTCACAAGGCAGCAAGCATTATGGAGAGGTCTGGGGAAAACCAAGCTTATTATTCAATAAGGTTGGCTTAGATTATACCAAGTTATTGTCTGCTGGAGGACATGCTGACCACTTTTCCTCACTCTGTTATTTTCTGCTGCTGTTCCTACTTTCATTATTTGCAACGTTTGCTGCTATTAACTTTATTTACTCTCTGTTCCTGTTTTTTCCCCCATTGGAGGAGAAACTACCCCCCGCCCTGTGACTATGTGTCTAGATGTGTCATATTAACCCTTTCATGCATGAATTATGATCCTTTGTGTCAGGATTTTTTTTACAAATTTTGTTTGATTTTCTTAAGGCATAAAAAAAAGGTAAGAAAAAAAAAGTAAAAAAAAAAAAATTATATATATATATATATATATATATATATATATATATATATATATATATATATGTTTTTACCTACAGATATACGTTTAAAGTGAGGTTCTGTTAAAACATTATAAGCAGTTAACTTTTTCTTTTTTACCTGCAAAAGATATTTCACTTGGTTTCTTCATTCAGTGTAAATCCAGATTAGCTAAGACCATCTTAAAACAACTACAGCAGTCTCTAAAATATGATAGCAGGTTATGCTAATGCTTGTTTATAAACCTTTCTTTATTTTCATATTTGTATTTGTGTACATACACAGGAGTCAACTGTTTACTCAGGTACTGTAGGAGTCGGTAAGCCACCATTGATCAAACAAGTTGTGAGAGCTGAACATATAAAACATTTCTAGTCAGAGAAGAGAGAAGCCACCTCATAGAAAACAAAGACAATCACTAAAACAGTGTTCATTTTAACCACTGCAAATGTGTTCTATTCACACTCACTGTTTTACTTTTGATTGAAGATTTACTCAGAAATACTTTAATTGTTATGGCTGGTCTTTCACATTTGAAGATCACTGTTGCCTCATGTCTATATTTTCCATGTGAATCATCCTTAGGTTTTTTTTTTGTTTTGGAAGAACCATCCCACGCAAATGTGATGGTGATTTAAAAGTTCATAAAATATTGTTCATAGAAACCACTTCAAGAAGTTTGAGGTTGTTTTAGGATTTGCTTTTATCTTGGTCCCATTCCAATTGGCTGTCAGCCTCCAGGACAAACTAATCTTGATTTAAATGAAAACATGGGAAAAAGATTTCTGGAACTGTCCCTTTTACAGACTTCCATGTTTTATGATCAGTGTTGGTAATGTGCATTAATTAATGCTTTACTCAAGTGAATGTTAACGTAAGTTTTTAAGGGTAGGGGGAAATATCCTTCTTTCCCCAAAGACTGTTTGCAAATGAGTCATTTGCTGTTTTTTATTATAAATTTTAGGACTACTTTAAATAATGCCATGACTCAGACTAATGTAAAGACTGTACCATTACTATAAACAGGATACAGACATTTTTTTTTGTTTTGTTTTTTGCAATTAGAACACATTTTAACCATGGGTAACTGTGACATAAGCAACCATACAATTACTTAACTGAAGGTGGATTCTGCAGCTAGTTTTAGCTTTAAAATGAGGTAAATACAAAAAAACAAATACATCTGGGATAAAACATGTCAGATTATGTCAGCACAGGAGCAGAAACTTAACATTTTATTTAAATCCTGATGGAGACTGAATATAACAACTTTTTAAGTGTCTGTTGTGTTTCCTTTCTAACTACATTTTAAAATAGTAAAGAAGTCATTTTTAACACACGCTTATCCCTTTATGATGTTAATTATGGTGTCCCTCAGGGTCCAGTTCTGTTCTCTACATACGCCCATGTTTTATTTAGACAATTTCATCAGGATCCACAGTTTTACTTCCATTGCTACGCTGAGTCCATACAAATATAAACCACACATGAAGACCTGGATGACTTGTACTATTACTAAATTTAAGAAAAAACCCAGCAAAGTTGTCATCCATGGCCCCAACAGAAATTCAGAGCTTCCATCAGGTCTGGTAGTTTCTCTTTATGCCTCCTCATTGGCATTTGGTCAAATATTTTTACCAGGGCACATTAATCAAGTCAATTAAATCGTTTTCCACCTATTCAGTATCTTGAGGGAATAAATTAAAAGAGTTAAATCTTACTTACTTGTTTCATGTTGTCATAACAAATTAACCTCGCTATCCCATTAAGGGACAAGGGTGAACAGAAAATGGATGGATGGATGGATGGATAACAAATTAATCTTTTTAGTCTTATGCAAATTTGGTCATATGAATAAATTGACCTTTTTTGGCTTTGTTTTAAATCTTGTTTCATTGTGGTGATTCTAACTCAATGTTTAATGAATGTTGTAAGACGAATTTGTGTTTTAAAAGGGTCACATCAATACATGCATATTTAATTAAACCAAACTGTAACTGGACAACGTAATAACTTATATGCAGCCCACTAAAATTATACAAAAATCTTGGAAATGAGTGCATACAGAGCGCCGACTTCAGTTCTCCGTTGGCCGTCAGCAGGAAAAGAACCAGGTTCCCACCCTCCAGCCACTGAACTCATTTTGGTTAAGTCATAAAGTTTAGGGCTTAACAGGAGATTTCTAATTGCAATAAGAACCAGGTTCTTAACTGCTTAAGGAAATTAGATTCAACTGCACTTCTTTAAAGTTTTTTATAAGAAGGAAGTCTTCCTAGTTTTATATAATTACAGAGTTATTGGTAAACTGTAGAGAAGAACCAGAAACATTGTCCTCTAAACTTTATTTTCAAAACGCATGTTGGGCATTCACTGATGTAAAGCTGTACTTTCAAGTAGGATGAACTAAAACCTGTCAAATATGAAAATAAAATTAGCTTTTGTTCTACATTTAATGGGATTGCAACCAGGTATCCATAGAGCCAGACTACCTGGTCGTCTTTGCCCCTTTTAGCTGCTACAGGTAGTTGCTTTTGCATCATGAGACCCAAATAAGCTCTAAATAGTTTTGGAGAAAGTGGTGGTAGGTGATGCATAAGTTCACTGGATGTTTTATAGATGTTTAATGAGTTGTAAAAATGGCAGCATTTATCATAATGGTTGCCTGCTGTCTTTGGGCAACTAAACTCTGGATTTAAATAAGTGGAAAATTTTGAAGAAAAAAAAATATATATGTGAAGCTCACAACTTTTAAACGACCAGCAGTCTGTTTTTTGAGTGTTGTGATTCTACACACTTCTCCCAGATAATTAGGAAATTGTTAATTTTGGGTTCAAATACAATGAAATGACAAAACTAATAAAACAAGAGAAAGAAAACAGATACAGAATATCAACATAGTGCTAGTTTGGAGTCCACTTTCCCTTAGAAAAGGAAACATCTTCTGAATTAATGTTGAGACGACACACATGCAAGTCACGTGTTCTTGTGTAGCTGCGTTTCCATTATAAATGTTCGCAAATCTTTGTCTATATTCCGCTAATGTAAAAAAAAAATACATAAATTTCACAATTGCAGTGTTTCCATTAAATAAAAAATTACATGAAATTAAAATCACACGTGAATAAACTTGTCCACGCAACAATTTGTAAAAATCATGGCAGTGACGGATGTAAGCAGTTAAATGAAATATAGCCACGGCGTTAGTGCTCACCATCGGTCAGCCATCAGATGTCAGTGTCTAATACAGGCGTTTGATTGACACGCAACTTTTTATGAACTACGTGATGCTGTGAGAGCTCTGGTGGAGCCACTTGCATTGTCCAAGAAAAAAAAGAAAACTAAAAACAAGCCATCATCCTCCTACTACTTCCTGTCCTCTTCTTCGTGGTTTGCCCTAGCGGTAACATCCGGCTGTTACGCAACTCATATGAGGTGAAAAAAGTGTTTCCAATGCAGTTTTGTGAAATACATCTATTTCTATTTCAACCTCATTCTCAAAAACTTTTTATCAAAAAATTAGTTGTTTTTTTTCCCCAAAATCAGCGTGCTTCCACTAAGTGAATTTATTTTCATAATTTCAATTTGTACAATTTTATGGCTAATGGAAA
Source organism: Girardinus metallicus (assembly GCA_903067095.1). Classification (NCBI taxonomy): domain Eukaryota; kingdom Metazoa; phylum Chordata; class Actinopteri; order Cyprinodontiformes; family Poeciliidae; genus Girardinus; species Girardinus metallicus. The sequence continues at coordinate 34,979 of CAEGAE010036515.1, forward strand.
TGCAGCTTCTGTCTATTAATTAAGTGACTTATGTAGTGAATTGATTAAACTAAAAATCATATTTGCAAACATTACAAAAGCTAACTTTTGATTTCCACTTTCCAATTTTAAATTCTCTGATAGGTCATTCAAAATTCCAAGCAGACAATTAATTTGTGGTCATAACTTGCAAAGTGACATGTGAAAATGTAGCATGAAGAATTTTGAAGTAGACCTTGTTTTATTATTTGCTAAAGTTTTCCATACTGTTGAGAAATTCAAACACGCAATAAAATGGTATGTAAAACCTGTTAAACGTTTAAAATGAACCCAGTAAAAATGCTCCTTCCAGTCAGACATCACCTGCGTGATCATATATTTTTTGCTCCTTTGTCACATCAGATGGAAACAATTTGCTGCCATTGTTGCAGGACCTAATATGCATTTCCACCTTATCTGCTCGGCATAGTGTAGGTAAAACTTCAGTTTGAAGCACAGCTCCTAATGTTTCTTCCACCTAACATGACGTCACGTCTAAGTCGTGCTCACCTGGATATTATTTAAGGTAAAGTCAGCTGTATGTTCTTTGGTGAATTGAACCGTCCACACAGCTGACTGCCACCCTCAATAACAACAATAGGACCAAATCAGGCCCAGACTGTGCAAAGGTGAGCGACCATTGGTTGTTGTTTAATATAGCCAAAACTGTTTAATATCATACTTTGGAGATTAAGCAAAAATGTCAAGATAATTTACCTAAGGATTATGTAAGATTGCTGTTAAAATGTGCATCTGGGAAATGAGAGGAAAGAATCTGAAGATGCCTCAGACTGCGACCGCCTTGACCTTCTTCAGAGTTCGCCGTCTGACGTACCCAATGTGAAGCATTACGTAAACTCTTGCGGTAAAGGACTATCGCAAACAAAATTCCCTCAATCTCCCTTTTTTCTTTTTTCACATCTCAGCTGCCAACATTTGATGTCATCGCATTGTTACCGTCCCACTGCAGCTGGCCTTGCAGCAGTTACTCTGGCCTCTTTGTAATGACTTCACCAGACAGCCTTGCATTGCGGAAGTCTCTAGCCAAATGTTGTGCTCAGAATCTTAACTCACTAAGCATTTTCCCATGAGGCGTTTTAGTTCACACTTCACTGCAGACAGCTGGTCTGTCTTTTTAAATATATGTTTTCAGATGCAACAGACTCATTCCTAATTCTCATCATCTTTAGTTAAAGGCTCAAGTCAGGTCAGCCCAAGAACCAAGACGTCTGATCCACGTTGAGGTTCTTTACCTTGTCTCCTGGATGAGGTCTCATTACAGACACGCGGTCGTAGCCTTTTTTCAGCAGAACCCACAGGGCGTCGAGTTTGCTCTGCAGAGAATCAGAGATCAAACTTTACTTTAACAGGAAACTGTAATGTAACAACACAAGAGATGAAGTCTTCTTTACAGTAGAAATTTAAAACAAATTCTGACATGTTTTTAAACGGATTTGGTGCGAAGAGTCTTCTCATAGTTTTTAAAAACGGTAGATATTTCAGGGATGTGTGCAGAAAACACAGCTGTTTTCCCTCACAAACTGCTGGCTTTGCGGTCCTCTTCCCTAGAGGTCAGTCCAACAGCGCTCTGGATTCTATTAGCAATCCCCCTGCTGGAAACGCTTCACTCCATTAACCCCGTGCTGGCCTTCAAGGAAGGCGCTGCATCCTTGCAGTCACCAGACATTATTGCCTTCATACATCTCAAAACATTTTTAATGTGACAGCACGGTAATACCTGATTATCCTCATCCTGACTAGCATGAAATGACTTTCAGCAGATGTTGTACGTTATCCTCAACACATGCTCACAGCTGAGAAAGACACTTTGTCCCTGCAGAGCTATGAAACAGTTCTGAATGTTTTAGTAAATTAGATGTTTGCTGAGACAAACGCAAGATTTGTTTAGCAAGTACTTCACAGATCATACATCTTTGGTTGTAATGAGCAGTTGAGATCTGTAACTCTTCAGGGTTGTTTTGAGTGAGAGCTATCTGCCAGAATAGGAGAAATGGAGGAAAAGCTTTAATCTCACTTCAGACAAGTGATGTTTGGAAACCCTGAGTAATTTGTTTTTTAGTCATCAGCAGTTCATGGGAAGCTGCTTTGTTGAATTTGCTGCAAACTGCTGCTGTGTCACCTTAATGGGTGAGTACCACTTGTGCGGTGGTGGAGGTTTCTGCATGCCGTTGTTGAGAACCCGAGTGGCCGGCAGCTCGTACTCCTGCTCTGGCATCTTCACTTTGGCATTTTTGGCTTTCTCCAGCTTCGCTCCTTCTTCCGTGGAGCCTTTCTCTCCCCAGCGGACCTGGTGGCAAACTTTAATCAGTGATTTATTGCACTGTCACGCAACATCTTTTATGTTTGACACCCCCTGTCTCTGAGGTCCTCACTCAGTCTTTTTGAACAGCATCAGATTTGCATGTATTTTACCTCCATCCTTTTGATGCCCCCCACTCCTCTTCCTCCGTAGTAGGAGGCATCTACTGTTGGCCATTTTTTCTTTGGAGTATCAAAGTCCTCATCGTCCTATAAGAGAGCAACATGAAGCAGATGATAAACATTGATTAGTACAACATTATTTTTCTATGTTGTCTTAAAAGGAACACTTTATTCAGACAAATGATAAAGCTAATTGACATTCAGCGCCTCCTTCTACATTTCTTGACACCTGAACAAAATTTATAAAAAGTCTTATAGTAGTTTAATCTTTAATTGCAGTTTTCTGCCCTCTGTCTCATCATCATCGTTGTGCATGGTGTTCAGTTCAGCTTGTTCCAGCTCCAGCTCTTAAGCGTTTTAGCTATTGCTCTTACTGCCGAGAAGCTGCGTAATTTTAGCTTTTAATAGAGACAAGGTTGCCTTATTTTATTGGCATGTTTTCTTGTCAATCGCATTATGCGGGGTGGCAAAGACAAAAGTCTCTACTTGTCACATCATTCATTTATACAACTGAGAAACGGGAAGTAATGGATTATAAGGGTGAAAAAAACTAAAGCAACATCTCAACATCAGCCGGGAACTAAAGCTCTTGGCAAAAATGGTTTGTCCAAATGAACAATGGCCCTAAGCACTCCACCAAATTAGCTATAACATGGCTAAAAGGCTATAATTTGGTCAGGCGGAAAAGACCAAAGTTCCAGCAAACTGCGAGTCAGTGGTAACATGACTGAAGAAAGTAGATAAGAAAAAAATTAAAAAGTAAGAAGATTCTTATAAATAAATCGAAAAAAATCCCTCTCAAAACTCTTATATTTAGCGAAATATAAGAGCAGTCCTTACCAACCTAAAACACAAAAAAAGTTTTATCAGATTTACCTATTTTTATATTGTGTCTGTATCTGATTTCCACTCTCTTTATTTCCTGCCCTCCTCATTCAAACTCTGGGCTCTTGCGCTGTAAAAAATAAGTTTTTGCTCTTCTTTTTTACAGCTTGTCTGTCTCATGATTTGCCAGGCGGTCACATGGCACAAAAAAGTCACGGAGATAAAACAAATGTTTTGGAGAATTTAAATGCAGCACGGTGTTCCCCCAGTATTGACTTATGTTTGGGTGTTTTATAAGGGATCTTTATTTTTATTTTTGTCTGTAAGACATGAGTTTGGTCATCAGATTCGATGAATTTCTTCATATCCATGTCAAGCAATGAGATGAATTGCAAAACCTGCATGTTATTTGCCTGAAATCCCTGGAGCTGTGATTTAAAAGACAGAAACTGTCAAATAAAGCGGAAGGCAATTTTTCTCTTCTCCCATCAGGGCGTTAAGTAACACATAACATTTAATGAATTATCAAAATGAGGTACGGGAGTTGTGAGCCAGAACGTGGATAAATGATGCAGCCTGGTCATTGAGGTTTAAGCTGACAAAGTCAGCAGTTAAACGGCAATTACGCAACTCAAACACTGGCAGCTTGCGAACTCGTAAGTCATGAGCAGTCTTTCTCTTTTTCTAGGTCGTAAGAAACAGACGAAAGGTGGAGATTTGGCCGTCCCTACCGAGCTTTCCTCCACAGGTGGTGGTGGCGGTTCGTGGATGATCTGTAGGACAGGAAACAAAATGTTAGCACAAGCTAAAGGTCAACAACAGATTTTTCAAAACTGTTTTTAAAAAGTACGCACACCAATACGTCCTCTGTTTGCAACAAGATAGTTACGCAACAACCAGGAACTGTTTTTTTTTTTTTTTTTTATTTCAGTCTCCACTATTTACAAGTTCAATGTGCTGACCTAAAAACCTGCTCTCCAGATTCCTTTGGCCTGAGCTCATTGATTAGGAAGAACGAAGAGTAACCGGGTCGTAAATGTGGTTATTGTTATGCACCAATTTTGTTTATGGAACAAATCTAAAGCATTATCTACTTGCTATTTTTACTTGAAGACTTTCCTAATTATTTGATCCAAACAATTTGATTTGCTCTATTTTTTTATTGTGTAAAGATCAGTTTTTATGCGGTCTGTAATAAACGGAACCTTTCAGATTTTTAAATACCTTAAGTTTTTTTTTGTAGGTTTCTATCCTTGCCCCTTGAAATTTTGGTCCAGACTGGGATTCCCCATGGTAACCTTGCAACGTTTTTCCAAAACACTTTCTTGCTGATCAGACTTGCTAAATGAACAAGGACAGGAAAACTGCACAGAGTGAAAGCCACGCCGTAAAAGCTCACATCTCTCACTGGCTTTCTATGTTCCAGCACTGGAAACTCTGGAGGGAATTTTGAGGAGAGACTGACGTTCAACTGCTGGTAACAAATGTATTTAATTCCACTGCTGGTAATTTCTCTTCTTTCTAAATAACATCTAAGTTTTATATATAAGTAATCCCTCTATTTGACTGCATCCAGATCAGTTGTTTTTTTATAAACTTCTAATAAGTTGTCTTTTTCTCATGGTAAAAAAGACACTATCATACAAAAAAAGTAATTGGCACAAAGTCTTTTTCTCTCCACAGTACTAGTTGGAAATTGAAATTATTCTGTGCTGTTAAGAGTGGACCCATTTTACCTTCTTTCAGTGAATATACAGTAGGGAGGAGAGCTCACAGGTCACCTCCTGTGACCTCTTGGAACCATGACCAGCGCAATAATTGCTTATTCATGTATTACTTCACCTCTTCTGAAGACTAAATTCACCTTCAAGGATTCACAAAGAGACAAAAACATTAACATTCCCACCAGCATTAGTCTCTGGACTGATAAAAGGATCTGAAAGTTCACAAGCATCTATAAACCCTTGTCCCTTAGAAGGGTCGGGAGGGTTGCTGCTGCCTATCTCCAGCTAACATTTCGGGCGAGAGGTAGGTCACCAGTCTGTCGCAGGGCAACATAGAGACAGACAGGACAAACAACCATGCACACACACACACCTAAGGAGAATTTGGAGAGGCCATTTAACCTGACAGTCATGTTTTTGGATTGTGGGAGGAAGCCAGAGTACCCGGAGAGAACCCACGCATGCACAGGGAGAACATGCAAACTCCGTGCAGAAAGACCCCGGGCTGGGAAATGAACCCAGAACCTTCTTGCTGCAAGGCGACAGCTCTACCAACTGCTCCACTAGTTCACAAGCAATATCTGGATATTCTGAAAGAATGCATTTACCATGCAAATATATCAATCCTGCCCACATACTTTCATATTAAAAACTTCAATGCTGTGCCTATGTATTTGTGGGTTTCTGGTTGGCCCCAAATTGTGACGTTGGCAAACAGCAATGGATGACAAAGCTGCTTCTCTTGGCCCACTGCAGGTTAATTTCCATCCATCCATCCATTTTCTGTTCACCCTTCGTCCCTTAATGGGGTCGGGAGGGTTGCTGGTGCCTATCTCCAGCTAC